>APFE030970083.1:201057-231449 GCA_000404065.3 Pinus taeda
AGCAACCAATGCTCACGCAAGGCCACACAGAGCACCAAAGAGGGCAGCGTAGCTGACACAGAGGGTCAGAGAGATGACGCAGGGCCTCCTGGGGTTGACATGGGCCAAGATAGGCTAACGAAGGGCCAGCGCTGGGATAGGAGAGGCTGACGCAGTTTGGGCAGAGGATGGGATAGTCCAGTTGGGCAGACGCTGGGGTTTCTGGGGCAGATTGGTGCCGAGTAGCTGTTGGAAGGATTATCCGGGGTTTCAGCCAGTAGATTTGTCAGAAACTGAGAGGTATTACTACCATGGAAATTCTTTGTTGGGTAAGTTAGTTTCGACACTCAGATTGTACTTTGATATTGCTTAATAAGAAAACCCTCAGATAGCTGCATCGATTTTCCCACATTCAGTTTTTCCATGGACATTAGTCCAAAAATAATGTTTTCATATGGTGTGTTTGTTTCTGTTTCTTTTAGTTGTTGATCTGTAATATGTTGAGCATGCACTAGTGTTTATTTTTAGTATTCACATTGTAAATAACTCGTTAAGGAAAATAATAAGTAGGTAGGAATAAATCAGATAAAGTGCATGGAGGGTTTCTAACTGAGTAAACTTAGAAACTTCAACATGGGTTTCTAACTAAGTAAACTTAGAAACTTCAACATTATTATGTTTCTATGAATTAAAAAACAAAAACTATAATCATAATATAGATCATGTTTTTCAATGATGAGATGCCTTTAAATTCTAACTAAAGAATATACATATTTTGGTTATGGAGGGAAGACAACAAGGTTCAAAGCCATTACAACGATATACTCATTATGAATTCAATATGTTACATGTTAGAATAGAATCTTGGTAGAGATGACAACAATATTTCTCAAACTAAACAAATTACATCCAATTAACAATTATATAGATTATGTTATTTATACACGTGTATATTTTATTTAAAATATTTGTGTTATAAACAAATCCAACAAGTTTAATAATTAAAAAAAAAAAACCCATAAGGAATCCATTACAAGTAATAAAAATAGTTTTGCATTAATACTTATTAAATAATAGATCTATTGTAATTTATTCTATTCGATAATACCTTCCTCAATTTTGAATTTTATTCTATAAATAATAAATATTTTAATTAAAGAAAAGAAACAAAAAAAAAACAAACATTATTCATGGTCATTTCTTAAAAAAGATCAACTAAATTTTAAACAATTTATCATTTCTATCATTAAAAATCATCTAAGCTTATACTTAGTTGGACTAGCAAAGCCTTAAAGCAAGTATCTCAACATTGACACCATTGAGCAAGCATCATTAATGCATGGTTTTATCTATGTACCTAGTTAGATAATCTTTCTTCTAGTTATATTATTGTCTTGTGTTGATTTTCTAAGTGTAACATAGACTAGCACAATATTTCTAAAAAACTGATCATTTCTGAATTCAGGCTTCTGTGATCCATAATGAATTAAGAAATGTCTTTTGGCAGAAATCACATAGGAGAATTTTTTGCCGACGCATTTCAAACCATCCGGTGTGGTTCATCATTAGGACCAAATGAAGAGGTAGACCAAGGCTCAGGCAAAAATTCTCCTTTGTGATTTCTACCAAAAGACTTTTCTTAAAACTGATAATTATTTTTTATGTTCATCTCCTTTTAATCATTCCAATATATTATTCAGCAACTATACTTAATAAATTCCACCGTGCAAGAATAGTAGAATAGTAGATATCACAATGCACAAAGAGAAGACGAGATTTACCCTAGGGAAAACCCAGTAACCTTTTCAATAGAGAAATGATTTTGTTCAAAAAGAGACGCACCTAGACCTTCTAGTCATTAACGAGGTCATACATGGTCAAACCTCCCAACTTGATCCAACTCTTTGATCTACCTAATCTAACCTAGAATTTTGGCTCTCTTGCAACTGCCAGAATCCTAGAATTTAGGCCCCCTCCAATTGTCTAGAAATTTCGACCCCTACAACAGAAACTACCCAGAAATATGAGAAATGTAAAGAGAGAGATTATATTCACACGTGCGAGCTTGAGAGAGAGAGAAAGAGATCAAATTCATATTTTTTGTCCTTCTTGATCTTTGTAATGATGCCCATTAATTGTCTTCTTATGAGAGTGTGAATTTGGTGGTGGAAGATGAGGCAGAGCTGCCTTTATATGGTAATTTGTTGATTCAAATGAGTGTATCCTTTTCCCTAGGACGACTTGACTTGGAGGGAGGACGAATTGAAAAATTTGGAGCCAAAAATTATAATTTCAAATTTCAAATTTTCTTTTTTTAGTTGTAATGGGAATTTGACTCAAAAATTATTTTTCTTTTGACTCAAGCATTTAAAATATGTTTTACAATAGTCAATATAAATACATCAAGTGTCCAAATATGCATTATGAAGACCGACCATAGTTATAAAATTCAACACTCCCTCTTAACTACGGAGGTATTCATAATGATTGTCATAAATGTTCTCAAGTTGAAAATTTTCTCTAAGAAAAGGTTATATCAAATCATCATCAACATCATCATCACTAGCATCATCATATACTATCATCTTCTGCCAATGGCCATATCTAGGGTGGTACCAAACCAATGGCATATCATCAACATATTAGGACTCACTCCTCTAGAGTGATCGGTCCTTAAATCCCAAGCCCTATCATTAAGCCAAAATGTTGAGATCTCAACTAGCAAGCAATCACTCACCCTTCTTGTTGAGCACTCTTGGCCAATACCTCACACAATCCTTCCTTGGTGGGTGATAGGTTCTAGATGTTGAAAGGACCTCACTGCACCCTTCCTGGTGTGTGATCGGGTCCAGATGTTGAAGGACCTCACTACACCCTTTCCTAGTGTGTGATCGGGTCTAGACCTTACTCCACCCTTCATGGTGAGTAATTGGGTCTCCTCTGAGAGGCACTCACTCAATCTTACCTAGTGAGCACTCTCGGCCTCTCATACCATTCTCCCCATCAGGAGAATGTCCATCCATGCAGGTATCAATTTAGCACATCGTCTCAACGAGAGGGGTAATCTCCACAAGTCCCAGCTTGTCTTTGAAGTAGATGAAATTATTCCTTAGCAATGGCTTTGTCAGAACATCAATTGTCTTCTCATCGGTGGAGATGTACTCAAGCCTTATTTATCTCCTCTATACCATGTCATGGATGTAGTGGTACTTGATCTCAATATGCTTCGACATGCCATGAAACATGGGATTTTCTGAAAGCTTAACACAACTTTGTTATCACATTGTTCTAACTTTTAGTCCAACAATCTTCCAAAGAATTTTTGAAGCCACACCTCTTTTGTACACACTTCATTTGCTGCAATATATTTTGGTTTTATAGTGTTCAGTGTGACATATCTCTGCTTCCTGCTCATCCAAGATAACATAACGAAACCTGTTGAAGAATGTAACTAGGTTCGGTCTTCATAAATTATAATTGAACCAAAATGTAATATTTGTCAAAATAAAGAAAAATATTTATTATTATTAATTTAATTGATTTGTTAAAGCATGGGTTTCATGCTTGGGTCAATTGTTATAGGTCAAGCCTCCATTTTAGGCTTTAGGATTGTCAAAGTCAATTTTGTTATAAGAGTCCTCCATCCATCAAAGTCTCTTTGTTGTCGAAGGACTTATTGTTGACAAGGTTAATCCTATCTATCTATAGAGATGATCCCTCTAGCCCAATGAGTGGGTCTAGCAACTTGAGAAGAAAATCAACTAGACATCTTCCTAGATTATGATTGAAAAATAGAACAAGAGAGAAAGCCTACCTTTCTCTGATGTTAATCTGATTTCCTTTGTTGAAATCCTCGAACTGCTTGTGTCAAGGTCTTGTTCCTTCTTCTTTCAATGCTTATGTACTTGTAAAAACAACCAAGAGACAACAAAGCATGCCAAAACCAATAGAAAATCCAATAATAATCTATTTAGCTAATCAAGGAATGCCAAACAAATACATACATGAACATATATATTGGGAAGATGAACCAGCAGGTGTATTATTATTTAAAGAAGAAAGGGTAAACTTACAACCATAGCCTTGATGAGACCAAAAGGTCAAATTAGGAGGATTCGACCTCATCTATGTGAAATCACCTCAAACTCGCTGCTTTGGAAGCTTCTTATCCTCTTTGGGAAAATTTCCTTTTTGAGACCATCATGAGCATGAGAGAGAACAGAGTGATGTCATCATTGGCTTAACAGGGTGCAACAGGCGATCATCATGGTTTTGAGTTTCATAAGGGTGATGATTCTCATTTTAGGGTTTCATGAGCTATTTCTTGAGGGAAATCTCTAGATATTTTCTAGGCAAAGTGAAAGTAGGGATCTGAGTTGTATACATTGATGAGTATACTGTACAATGATCATGTTTAGGGAACTTCAGGGTATGTCACAGGGAAGTGTAGGAGGCGTGAAAAAATAATGTGTAACAGATGCCCCCTAAAGCATGAAGGCAGAACAAAGAGTGGTGGTTGAAATGCTTTACAAGCTTTTGGCAAGGACGAGAACACACACTGTCAGGAGACCTGTAAATCAAGGATGAAATTCATATACATATTTGAGATTAAGACATGAATCCACAGCATGGACGCAATCATCTGGATGATGAATACTATATAAAAAGATCCATGGTGTGGGTGCAGCCATCAAGATAACAAGGATTAGTATAAATATTATGTCTCACGGTATGGTCACAGCCATCCGTATAATAGAAACATGTGTACATTCATGAATAACATAAAACTCCATGCAACCTGAGCCAAATAGATAGGACTCAAGGTCTTGCGCTCCATCCTGACCCGATCAATGTACGAATCCCAGCATGCAAAGAAAATTGTTGAAGTTGAACATGCTAGAAAACCACCTAATTAGCGGCCAATGACATGGATTATTAGCAGGTACGAGAGAAACCACCAATAATGGTAATGGCCCTCAAGGTACAACGATACAATCTATGAATGTGATAATTAAGTTGAGGTCAAACACTCGTGGAATCACCCTATCGAAAGCTAATAATGAACCCCTCTCGTCAGATGCAAAGGACTGGCCATTAAGGCATGCCATCTCTAAGGTAGTGAAAGGCATTTTCTAAGTCATCTTTCTGGATAGTGAGCTAAATTCGACAGGAACTGACCCATCAAAGGAGGGCAATGATGAATCCCTCATCATCGACATGAAACAAGGAATGATATTCAAGACTGTAGCAATGACTAAAAAAATGTATAGGTAAATAACTGTAGATTGGACTTCTCTTGAACATATTGGTGACACGACTCTGCATTCTGGTAGCATCTAACTCAACACAAGACTAAAGGTCATGATGACAGTGTGGAATAGTCAAATGGGAGGCAAGATGGATCACCCAAACCCAAGAGGACTAGTGACAAAGTGAGGATATCCCAAACCCGACACAAGAGCATAAGAGTGTCATGTTCAAGAGTGACATGCTGCCTATACAAAGGATGTCTCATGCTACCTACATCTTCATTTTCCCCTGATATTTCTTGCGAGTACCAAAATTATTTTTAATCACAAGCTTGAACGAGATAGCATATGCTTGTTATGTAAGTTCATTCTTCGAATTAATCCATCCTAATAAGTTTTATGAGGCCTAGGAAGGAGAATCTCGGTCCTATCATGGTGACGAGTCTTTCGTCGTAAAAGTTTAATGAGCCCGGTGTAATAATAACTCGATATCTTTTTCACATTTATAGAGTTTGAAAAAGAAACGAAAAATAAAACTCCATCATGTCCCTTTTCGTAATTTGTCTCTTGAATCCAAAAAGTTAGAAACAATATTCAAGAGAACCTCCTAGCCATTTTCGACTAAGGTGTTCATTTTTCGTACAATAGCTATCTCAGTCTGAAAAAGGGTTAAACTTATACTGAGTAGATGTCAATTCATTTGCTTTAATGAGTTCGAAATGACCAGTACTCGACAATCTTTTCATATTTTCGGAGTCTGAAAAGAGTTGAAAGAAGACTCCACCTGGAGGAACGAGTGGTGTAAAAGGATAGCAATTGGTTCTGGTAATGATGGAACTGCTCAAAACATGTAATGGTTAAGAGGCTGGCTAATAAAACTACTCATCACAAATTTTCCTCCGGCAAGGGTAAAAAAACCAAGTGAAAGAATACGATCATCCAAAGAGACGATGACGATGGAATGAAAGAACCAAGGCTCATCAAACAAAAATCAACTGATAAAAACAACAATCATTAGATGTAAAGTGGGAATGGTTTCATTTTTACACAATATTGAAACATTGGAAACTATGCTTGAGTATACTGGAAGATGGTTTCATTTTTCACAAGCTTGAAACATGAGAAAAAACTATGCTTGGATTTGGTTTCATTTTTACACAAGCTTGAAACAGAAATAAACTATGCTTGGATAAGTTTTCATGTCCCCGGCATAATGATGCAATTTGAGGTACATGCCCCCCAAGCTTAATTTCATTCACCTAAGTGGATGGAAAGAAGGTTCACTTACAAGATCAAGTGAAAGACTCGGCTGGGATTTTACGAGATCTAATCCAAGACTCGAATTGGAAGGGAATTTGTTTCATTTTTTAATGAGCTTGACACAGGAAAAGAACCATGCTCATGACACCTATTTCATTTTTTAATGAGGTTGACACAGTAAAAGAACTATCCTCACATCCCTTGTTTCATTTTTTAAGGAGCTTGACACAAGACAAGGAACTCTGCTCCAAGGTCCTTGTTTCATTTTTTATATAGCTTGACACAAGACAAGGAACTTTGCTCCATATCCCTTGTTTCATTTTTTAAGGAGCTTGACACAAGACAGGGAACTCTGCTCCAAATCCCTTGTTTCATTTTTTAAGGAGCTTGACACAGGACAAGGAACTCTGCTCCAATTCCCTTGTTTCATTTTTTAAGGAGCTTGACACAAGACATGGAACTCTGCTCCAAATCCCTTGTTTCATTTTTTAAGGAGCTTGACACAAGACATGGAACTCTGCTCCAAATCCCTTGTTTCATTTTTTAAGGATCTTGACACAAAACAAGGAACTCTGCTCCAAATTCCTTGTTTCATTTTTTAAGGAGCTTGACACAAGACAGAGAAATCGGCTCCAAATCCCTCATCACAGACTAAAAGAGGCCATGGCTTCCAAGAATTTCTCATCATATGAGAGAACAACACTCTGGAGGAGATACATGTCCAAGGATCCAAATGAAAAACCAGGCTCTAATTCCCCCAGTACACAGTGTATTGCATCACCTACTAGATCATCAGTAGATGTGGGCATGGAACAAGTAGCCACGTAATTAACATGTGGCGGGGGTGATACTTCTTGCACATAAGAACCATTTATGGATGATGGTTGAGTGTGATCTTATTCAGGACCAATGAATGTAAGCTGATCAATGATCACAATGTTTCCTTCAAGCAGGAAAGACATCACTTAAAAGAGGGAAGAAATAAGAGCTCCCATGACATAAGCATAGTCACAACCAAGGAGTAGATTAAAATATAAGAGCCTTGGAAAACCATCATGTCTATATAGACCATATTTCCTCCTAAAGTAATATGCAACTTAGGAAAGATCCCTAATGGTTGACTAGTTCCTCTGTTAAAAGCTGACAGATTCTAGGTGATGGGGAGAAGCTGAGGAGAACCTAAAGCTTGCCAAGCAATTAAGGACAGAATTCTAACAGATGCACACTCGTTGATTATTGTGTTAGGTATGGCCAAATGATAAGCTTATACTATAATCTGAAAAGGCACATAAGATGAAAGGCGATATCCTACCAGTCGACTCCAATCAAAATAAGTGACTAAACTGCTTGGAGGGGGTGTCACCAGAATGTGAGAGCTAACCTCTTGCTCGATGGGAACAGGAGAAATGCTTTCATGCACCTCGGGAACAAGAGGATTTCCCTTTTGTTCCTTCGAAATTGTAGAAACTAGAAGAATCTAAGCAACATGAGGTTCACTCTCTACCAGAAATGTGCGGTTAACTGAAGCTGCAGTCATGTCTACCGGTTTCTCAACCAATGATTGGTCAAGAATGGACTCACAAGACTCACTTTCAAAGAGAGCGAGGTTGACCAAAGATGACTTTTGGTCAATCACTGGATCAACTAGGGAAGGATTAGGGGAAAGCTTTTGATACCCAATTGGAAGATGAGGTTGAGAAGCTGTAAGGTTTTCCAACTCTTTGGAAGCTTCATCCATTAAATGACAAAGGTGAATGGGATGATTACCTTCACACAACTTACAAGGAAATTTAACTTTTCCCTTTTTCCCATGAGCTTTACTGCTACTAGTTGAGGGTTTGTCACTAGCATGATAGTTAGAAGCTGACAAAGGTCGATTGAACCTATGGACCACACTTCTAAGACCTTGGGAATATCAGGACAATTCCAAAGAAGGTGGTCACCCTTACATATCATGCAAGGGAATTTTACTTTCTGGGGCTAATTGGAAGATTTTTCTACATCAGTTGCATTTGTAGTAATGGCTTCTTGGTTGCCCCATTACTTATTTTTATTCTTATTCTTCGTCCTCTTCTTATTCTTCTCAGCTTCCTAGTTACTAGAATCCAGACTTTCACTAGGTGAAGAGGAATAACGGGGTGAAGAAACAGGCGAAGGAGGCAAGGGTTCAAATTTAGGTTGATGTTGTTCAGGTGGAGGAGAACACAGTTGAAAAGCAGTTTCAACACTTGGAACCATTGAGGTCGAAAAAAACCAAACTGGCAGACCAATGGTCAACCTAGGAAGGGACAACGTTGCCATATAAGGAGTACCAATATTTCCAAAAGAAGGAAAAGGACTAGGATTCCCATGAGAAGGCTTTCCTTGACTGGCAGACTCGAGAAATGTTTCCATTTGTATCAACCTAAGATCTACTAAGTAGTATTTCCACAGGAAGGATGTTGTTCTGTGGTAAATTAAATCTAGAATTTGAAACAAAAACTTTGCCTTTTCATGTTTTAAGAGTCGAGAAAATGATAAAAGGTGAACCTAGTCGCTTTCATAGGTTTACCGAGCTTGAAAGGACAAGTTGCTCTATGATATTTTCAAATTTAAAGAGTCAGAAAATATCGAAATGACCACTCAGGTAACTCTAGGCAAAAGGAGTACCAAGTAACCTTGAACTGCAACTGCAATATACACCTCAACAAATAAATTTACCAAGGACTTGACGTAGGTGTAGGCAATCTCCCCGAATGTTGTGTTTGGTGTATCATGTTTACAGGGTGGTAGAATCGACTTCCTATGGATAAAGGTTTGCAACCTATGAGGGTCTCCCTTTATATACGTGATGGTACAGGTAGCACAAGTCCATGCTAGTGTTGTCTAATGTCGAAGTGGACGATAGCTGCTAAGTTTTAAAGACGTCGGAACACGTCTCTAGCCTAGACAACTAAGTGTGAATGCTAATGTTTCAAATGCTCCTTAGATTAATTGATAAATTTTAAAGTTGATCTTCTATTATGTTTCAGTTTTGGGCTCAAAACGATGTCACCTGAACAACTAAGATGCAACTAGATGAGAAAAGGAAAAACTTTCCATTTCTATGAAAGCTAGACTAATAGGGAAGAAATTTCAATCAATAATGCATCAAACAAACATGCATCAAACAAAATGCCTTCCACTAACTTTCACTTCGTCTTCCAAATGCAAAATGTGAAAACGAAATATAACATTTCATTTCACTAAATGCAATGTCAAAAGTAAAAATGATTTCCACTATCCTAAATGTAACTTTTCGAAAGCAATATGATTTTGAATTTACTAAGATGCATTTAAATGAATTATGCTTTTCTTTTTGTTTTGAATGATTTGATTGAAAAATGTGATCTATTCTCAATGATGAATCTAAAAAAATAACTTCTTAATACAACTAATCTAATGCAATTTCACGAAAAGTAATTTCGAAATACAAGCTAAAATAGATTCGAAATGATGTTTTCAATGATTTCTACATAAAACAACACTCAATCAATCAGCAAAACAAGCATCTCAACGACACCAACAAGAAGCAAGCGATGAACAATTGACTAGAAACCCTAGAATTTAGTTAGGTTTCACTTCGAAGCCATTGAGACAAATTTTGCAAATTAATCAAGGCAATCAATCAAAACACTCACAAATCCAAGCATACGGGAGGGGAAAATACCTCAGGGGCCAAGACACACTAGATTCTTAGGAAAAAACCTAAAAAACTCTGATATTCAAGGATCATCGCTACTTTACATAACCAAACCCATGATGGCATCACTACTTTGTATAGCAAAAGTATAGATGCTTTCAGCACGACCCAAAAATGATGAAAAAAGATCATTGCGACTGTAAAGGTAAAAAACTGTGATCATCACGATTATAAAGGTAAAAACGTGATGCCATCTCAACTATAAAAGGTAAACCCACAATGGGTGAGGAATATGGTAAAAAAATAAAAATATTCCATGAAATAATCCATACTTAGCACTCTAAGGTAGTAATCAGTGATGGTATAAACCCAAACTGATGCAGACAAGCCGAAAAATCGAGAGTTGGCCCAACTAGTCAAAAGATCAGGGTGAAATATTGGATGGAAAGGGTCATAGGCTCCCTAGCGGAGTCACGATTTTTTTGACAAGGTTAATCCTCTCTGTAGACAAAGATGATCCCTCTAGACCAATGAGTGGGTCTAGCAACTTGAGAGGACAATCAACTAGACATCTTCCTAGATTATGATTGAAAAATAGAACAAGAGAGAAGGCCTACCTTGCTCTGATGCTAATCCGATTTCCTTTGTTGAAATCCTCGAACTGCTTGTGTCGAGGTCTTGTTCTTGCTTCTTTCAGCACTTATATACCTGTAAAAACAACCAAGAGACAACAAAGCATGCCAAAACCAAAAGCAAATCCAATAACAATCTATTTAGTTGATCAAGGAATTCCAAACAAATACATACATGAACATATATATTGGGAAGATGAACCAGTAGTTGTATTATTATTTAAAGAAGAAAAGGGAAACTTATAGCCATAGCCTTGATGTTGAAAGGCTCTCCTTGAGTGTTAATCCAAGTCCAAGCCAAGAAACTCCCCAACACTCCTTCTCCAAGTCTAATGAACAACCTCTAAGCACAAGCTCAGCTTAGGGGTGCAAATGGACATAGAACAACCATTTTGGAATGGTAGAGGGGAAATTTATAGGTTGGGAGAGGGAGTTAGACCTGATCCAAAGATAGGATTAGTCCCACATCTTAAGGAGGTAGCTCATAGGGATGAGGCTACGAGGTCAAATTAGGAGCATTCGACCTCGTCTATGTGAAACCACCTCTAGCTCGCTGCTCTAGAAGCTTCTAGATCATGAAGCTTCTCATCCTCTTTGGGAAAAATTCCTTTTTGAGACCATTGCGAGTATGAGAGAGAACGAAGCACATTGAAGACTTCAAAAAAATGAATATTAGGGTAATCGATATTCTATAGGAGCATATGATTGATGTCTTCATAGGGACTTTAAAAAGATAACATCCAAAATGAGGTCACCTTTGGGAACCTGATTCATTGGAGAAGGCATTCAAGGTGGCAAGAAAAGTTGAAAGAAAACTTCTTAACAAGGTGCAATAGGCAATCATCATGGTTTTGATTTTCATAAGGGCGATGATTCTCATTTTAGGGTTTCATGAGTTATTTCTTCAGGGAAAGCTCTAGATTTTTTCCAAGAAAAGTGAAAGTAGGGATTTGAGTTTTATACATTGATGAGCATACTGTATAATGATCATGTTTCGGGCACTTCAGGGTATGTCACAGGGAAGTGCAGGAGGCGTGACAAAATACTATGTAACACTCATCATCAAGTTGGATTCCATAAGTAAAGTCAAGCTGGCTTAACCTTATGAAGACACAATTGTTCAAAAGATTGATGTCAGCCTATTTCACTTAGAGACAACTATATATATGAGTATAAGGCCTTTGCATGAACTACCATAAAAATAAACTCGTAGAAATTTCATAGATATGTTTTTGTACTATTTCAAAAGTTCGATACTATTATATGAGCTTGGGTTAATTACAGAGATGATCTCGCTAAACAGGTTCAGTGGATAGTTTCAGTGCTATCATAGTTTCGGTGATATTACAGTGATCACATATCAGTGATATTACAGTGGGTATATCTCGGTGCTACCTCAGTGAATGGCTCAGTGCTATCACAATGACGAAGTCTCGATTCTCTAGTATATTGGTGCTATCATAGTAATAAAGTCTCGATTCTGGTGTTATCACAGTGGTAATGTTTTGATGCTAAAGGATAAACATCAATGTTATCACGGTGGACAACTTTCAATGCTATCTCAGTGAGTATGTTCAATGTTTTCACACAAGGATGGTTTATAGATCATTGCTATCTCCACATACAAGTTTGGTGCCATTGCAAGGATCAAAGTGTAAAGAAGAATGACTACTACAAGAGTTATTGAACTGAATAATAGCAAGGTTGACTTGATGGATGAAGGTAGTCTCAAGTCTAAGTTGTAAGGGTCTTGGTCATCTCATCTTGAATCTACTAAAGGAAGAATTTTGATTGGGTTTTCCCTTAGAGTGGGGTTTTTCCCTGGCTACGTGCCTACATATTGTGTCCTCTTCTATTTGTTTCTTGGAATTTGTCTTGATGATAATAAAAATATAATTAGAAATAAATAATAATAATAATAATGAAAACATCACAAGATAATGTCATAATAAGAGAAACCATTTAACTGCCACACTTTGGGTTTCTCAATATGGTATCAGAGCTAAGGTCATAATCAAAGGCAGTTTGAAGACTCAGTGAAAGGTTTTGTTTGCATTTGTTTTTAAGAACATATCAATTAGATCAAGATTCTTGCATAAGAAGGAGCTTAGAGTTAGATAATTTGTATCATTTCAGAAATTGGGTTCCTAAATTTTCAGTAAAATAATAGTCAAGAAAAATGATAGTTCACTTAAATTACAGAGAAGGTTTCGATGAAATCAAGTGACAAGGTCTCATGGCAGTGAACAAATTCGCACAATAGGATAATTAATATTATGTTCAGGAATTGAGTTTGTAATACAAAACATATTCAGAGATGGGGAGAAGTCACAGTCACAATCATGAATAAGAATTCAGGCTCGTTGATATGTTGAAGCACTAAGTGTTGAAGCAGTGATAAGATTGAAGGAATGATACGTGTATACAGTGAATTAGTACATTCGATCTACAACTCGTTACCAATTATCTAAGGTATCTATGACTACAAGAAGTATTCAGTTTGAAGAGAACACAAAGTCTGTCCTATGGAAAGCACAAAGAACCAACTCAAGGAACTCAAGTAAATATTGTGATTTATATGCTTTAGTTATCTAACAATGTGTTTACAGTTTCCAAGGAGAGCATCAAGTCCTATGAAACATTGATCTCTCAATCAAACAAGTTCAAGATATGTAAACTTGAGGCATGAATATTTATAAGATTTTATTATATCTAATCTTAGATGGTCCATATAATTCTAGTCTAGATAAAAGAACATACAAGAACCTTAATCCTTATCTTCTAGGATTTATAAATTAATCTAGATGTCAAACAAAATAGAATAACTTGATTCCATCCTCCATTATTACATAGAAAATCTAGATTAAGAAATTAAAATCATGTTCTTAGTATCACATGTTTTGCTTGAGAGTATGTATTATAGGTAAGATCATGACTGAATACAAGGAAAACACTTCAAGGAATCCTTGCAAGGTTTGAACGTCTCCAGGTATGTCTTAGACTATACATATTATAAAATTCTCTTAATATAAAAAGTACTTTCGTCTTATTTTGAAATGTATGTTACATTACTAACATCGTTATGTCTAGTTGTCTTGAATCATAAATATTCTTGTTTAGGTTGATCCATATTTTGATAAATCTACCTTGCCTACATCCTTGACTGTTCTTATATAATCCTAGACAGGTTCTCTGGAAAACCCTAACCTAAGGGTATGTTGATAATGAATGAAACCCTAGTCTACTTAGGGTTATTGATGCAGTCTAAAGAAATTTCTATTATGTTTGATATATTGATGATGTCATGTTTGGGATTTTGGTATGACCATGAAAACCCTAACTTGTTAGGGTTGAAATGGTGTTGTCTGAAATCACGAACCTTTGAAGTTATGGTAAAGTAGGATTTTCTATGTTATGAATTGAAACCCTAGATCCTTAGGGTTTGATTGGGCCTATAAGTAAAACCCTTGTTATGTATTTAAAGTCATAGGAATGAAACCCTAGGTATGTGTTCATTTGGTTGAAACCCTAGCCTAGTTTAGGTCGGTATATTGTATTAATATTGCCTAACATATGATATGATATGCTGATGAATTCCTAGACATATGTGTTGACCTAATTGTTGAAGGTCATGAGTCCTAGGATTTGGAAACAAGCCCTAATCAAAGTTTGATGTTCTAGGATGATGTTATTTCATAGATCTAGGGTTTTGCAGCTAAACCCTAGTAGTAGTTAAATTATCTAGTATGTGTGATATGACAACATGGAATCTAGTGATTGCTGAGAATTTGTAGATGGAAATCTAGGGTTTACATCAAACCCTAGTAAATGCTAGTCATGATGTTGATTAAATTATGATTGGTTTTGATTGTTGGAGCTCATGTATAAAATCTAGGATATGTATGAAATCCTAGTGAGAATACTAACAAATGAATTCTGATAATTGTTATACATATTACTTGTTTTAATTGTTTCTAGGGTTTGCTATATAAAAAAACTAATCATGTCATTGAAAGAATATTGAAACCCTAGATATAATGAGTCTGATATCTTGATGATATGTGGATGTGATTTAGGGTGTGTAAATAAATATGGGCAAGAATTTGAAATGTAGTCTCTTGCTGATTGTGTTTGTAGAATCTAATGCTTCTGTTATTATAAGATTTTGATATGGATAACTTCATGCTTCTATAAGATTTCATTGTACTTTTTATCTAAGTTGTGCAGGTACATCATCTTCAAGATGGTGAAGATGATCGTAAGTAAAGTTGTTGTGATAAGCATGATATATGAATGACTCTGATAAGAAGGATGGAAGTCGTGAAAGATTCTCCAATAAGAAGAAGAAAATCTCCCTGGGTTAAGAGGGATCCTGGATAGAAGAGATCTCCCTGAGGTTAAGAGGGAGCCTAGATAAAAGAAATCTCCCTGGTTGAGAGGGAGGGCATAACATAGTTTTGATTGGATAATGAATTTTTGAAGGATATGTTGCTGCATGTAGGAAAGGAAAGTGTAGGATTGAGGAATCTTTTGTTAAATATTTGGCTGATAGTCCTACTGTGTTGTGAAGAAACATCAATTGTCTGAAAAACCCTGAAGATTTGTGTTTGTTTATTAAAATGTGAAAGTATATTATTGATTGTGTTTGTATTTGTACATGTAAATCTCTCGAATTTCTTATAGCATGTTGGTTACCCATCAGTTTGATTAGGAGAGATTTGTTGTCCTTGATCTGCTGGATCAAGGAGTTGAGGCTTTGTGAGTGAAGCATTGTTTGGGAATACATATGACCGACACTTTGTGTTGATGTCTAGGTTCTGAAGTTGGGAGGGTGGTGTTGGTCCTAGAGATCTGACCTCAGATACACCTAGATCGTTGGTTTGATGTTTAGCAAGTAAGCTTGATGGTACCTAGAAAGGCTGAAAGCTTGAGTCGATCTTAGTCCCACCTGGATATATTGCCATGTTCAGGAATCTAGTCTGTGGCATTGTTGTGCCTAAATTTTTGACAGACCAATGGATAGATTTCCCTGGTCAGGAATCTATTCCGTGGCATTTCGGTTCCTAAACTTCTTCATTGATGATGTGTTTTTGAGATCTTCCATGTACACCTTCGCTTATATGTAAATATGAATACCTCCCTAGTTAAGAGGGAGCGTTGAAGAATGTAACTAGGTTCGATCTTCATAAATTGTACTTGAGTGAAAATGTAATATTTGTCAAAAGAAAGCAAAATAAATTTTCATTATTAATTTAATTAACTTGTTAAAGCATGGGTTTCATGCTTGGGTCAATTGTTATAGGTCAAGCCTCCATTGTAGGTTTGAGGATTGTCAAAGTCAATTTTTTTAGAATACTCCTCCATCCACCAAAGTCTCCTTTTTTTCAAAGAACTCATCATCAAGTCAGCTTCAATAAGTAAACTCAAGTCGGCCTAACCTTATGAAGACACAATTGTTCAAAATATTGATGTCGGCCTATTTTACTTAGTGACAACTATATGTGTGTGTGTGTGTGTGTGTGTGTGTGTAAGGCCTTCACATTAACTACTGCATAAATCAACTCGTAGAAATTTCATAGATATGTTTCGGTACTATTTTAGAAGTTTGATACTATTATATGAGCTCAAGTTAATTACAAAGATGATCTCACTAAACAGGTTTAGTGGACAGTTTTGGTGCTACCATAGTTTCAGTGATATTACAGTAACCACATCTCGGTGATATTACAGTGGATATATCTTGGCACTACCTCAATGAATGGTTCGGCTTTATCACAACGACGAAGTCTCGGTTCTCCAATATCTCAGTGTTATCACAGTAATAAAGTCTTGATGCTAATGTTATCATAGTGATAATGTTTGATGCTAAAGGATGTTATCACCCGATGCAATGAGTGCTAAGTGAACTATTCAAAAAATCATGAGAAATTAGTCAGTTACGACTACCTCTCATGGAAATAGTCATACGTGAATGACTTACTTAACGCAGTTGAATCCCAAAATGATATCTAATATAATGCACTGCGTAAACTCCCATACTTAAACATTGATGTTATCACAATGGGAAACTTTCAGTGTTATCTCAGTGAGTATGTTTGGTGTTTTCACACAAGGATGGTTCAAAGATCATTTTTATCTCCAGATACAATTTTGGTGCCATTGCAAGGATCAAAGTGTGAATAAGAATGATTTCTACGGAGCTATTTAACTTAAGAATGACAAGGTTGACTTGATGGATGGAGGTAGTCTTGAATCTTAGTTGTAAGCGTATTGGTCATCTCATCTTGAATCTATTGAAGGAAGAATTTTGATTGGGTTTTCCCCTGGAGTGGGTTTTTTCCTTGGCTGCATTCCTACATCTTGTGTCCTCTTCCATTTGTTGCTTGGCATTCGTCGTGATGATAAGGAAAAAGATCATTAGAAAGAATTAATAATAATAATGAAAACATCACAGGATAATGTCATATTAAGAGAAATAATTTAATTTCCACACTTTGGATTTCTCAACGGAACCCAAGCTGAAGCATACTTCTAAAGTGTGATTCCTATCATCAACACTTCCTACTCAATCAAAATTTGTATATCTCTGAATTTGTACATCCTTGTTTGCAACATATTTCAAGCCATAGTTAATAGTACCACGTAGATATCTCAAAATGTGCTTTGTTGTAAGCCAATTCTTAGGTCTTGGTTCAACCTGGAACTAGCTCAATGTGTTCAAAGTGAAGAAAATGTTCAACCTAGTGTTAACTAGATACATCAATGAGCCAATCAATCGTTGATACATAGATGGATCTACAAAACTAGATTCAGAGCATCTTAACTTCTTCAAGTTAGTCACCATGGGAGTAGCCATGGCTTTATAGTCCATGATGCAAAAAATTTGAAGGATCTCAATAACATACTTTCCTTGACCAAGGAAGATTTCGTTGGGCTTTTTTCATAGTTCTAATCCCAAGTAATAATGCATCAAACCAAGATCCTTCATATCAAATTCATAAGCCAACTATTTTTTACACTAAATGATGAGAGGCTTGGTACCTGTAAGAAAAAAATCATCAACATATAGCAATAGAACCATGGATGCATTCTTCACAACCTTAAAATAAATGTTTGGATCAACATCACTCTTGGTAAATCCCAATCTCATAAAATAGTTTCTAATATGAGCATACCAAGCTCTTGGAGATTACTTTAGTCCATACAAGGTCTCTTTTAATCTGTAAACATGGGATTCCTTTCTGTGCAACTCAAAACCTTCAAGTTGCTCTATGTAACCTCTTCCTCAACCACACAATTGAGAAAAGTAGTATTCACATCCATCTTGTTTAAATTCCATCCCAAAAAGTAACAAGAGAAATAATAGATCTAATGGAGGTGTACTTGGAAACTAGAGCAAAGGTCTCATCACAATCTTCTCCCTCTTTCTGAGAGAACCCTCTAGCCATGAATCACGCCTTTTATTTTTCAATACTTCCAATGTCTATAGCATGCTTGATATTGAATATCCACTTGGAAGTCACCATTGACTTCCCTTCCGATCTTGGCACAATATTCCAAACATAATTATTCATGATAGTTTAATATTCTTCATGCATAGCTTCCTTCCATACTTGTTGGCTAGTTGCATCTTTTCTTTGCATCAATAAGGTTAGTCATTGAGAGTTTCATAGCTATAAAACCTTTTAGGTTTCTTAATTTCTTTGGATGTTCGATTAGGAGCTACATGCCCTTCTACTTCTTCCAATGTAGATCTAAGCCATGCTGGTCCCTTTCTTATTTCTGGAACAACAATTGGTTCCATTGGTTCACAAGGTCCTTCTGCCTATTTGGGACATTTTGTAGAACTTGAATGCTCTTCCTTTGAAGCCTCCTGCTTTACTTAATTATAGGAATCTATGGAGACTTCCTTAAACTTCCAATATGGAACTTTCTCATTGAAAGTGACATCCCCAATTGACCTCAATCCTTCATTTCTCTAGAATGTAGACTCTATAGGCCTTTGATGATTCATTGTAACCAACAAATATGCCTTTGTTTCCTAAATGTTCAATCTTGTTCCTTTTATCCTTAGGAACATGAATGTAGACAGGACAACCAAATATTCTCATAGATTCTAACCTCTGGATTTCATTTAGGGACCACTTCTTCAGGAGTCATACCTTCTAGAATTCAATGACGACTTCTATTTTGATTGTATACATTTGTTAACAATTCTTATTCCCATAAGAACATCAGCAAATCCTAACTATGCATCATGGAATTGAAATATTCTTCAATAGACCTATTCTTTAATTTTTCTACATCATTTTTTTATGGATTATAGGGGAAAATCATATCCCTCTTATTCCCATTTTTCTTACAAAAAGCAATGAGTTCTTTAGGGGTGTACTCTCCTCCAATAGTAGATCTCAAAATATTGATCTTCTTACTTGTCAAGTTTTCCACTTCAACTCTGAATTCTTGAAACTTAGTGAAGACTTCATCCTTGGTCTTCAATAAATGTCACATAGCATGATGAACCTCCAAGAAATCTCAAAGGAATCGGACCACATACATTAGATTGAATCAAATCTAAAACTTCTTGATGTTCTTTCCAAGTGCACAACCTTTACAAACACCTTGATGATCTATCTACAATTCAGGAACACCTAAAATTATTTTATTCAATTTAGGTAATATTCTATAATGAAGTCGACCATATCTTCTATGTCATAGCTCATTTGGATTGATTTCATCATGTACTAGGTCTTGAACTAGTTGACTCACGAGTCTAAACAATCTTCCTTCATGAATCCAAATAACCCTAGCATCATCTATACTAGATCTATTGGACCATACAAGTACTTTTCCATCCACAAAAGCTACTCTATCTCCTTTATATTTTAAACATGAAATAGATACTAGATTCTTTTTCAAACCTGGTACATATATAACATTGTTGAGATGTACATTGTTACCATATTCCAGCTCAATGGATGCCTTTCCAATTCCTTTGAATGCATAGTTATGGTTGTCTCCAAGGTCTACCCTTTGAGACAAACTCTTTTCCATAATGCTATTAAGACTTCCATGATCTCTTGTAATGTGTCATGAAGCACCACTTCTCCCAGCCACATATCCTCAACATATGCAATAGAACTTGTTAGAGCGGAAAAGTAAAAGAAGTATTTATCACCTTTAGGTTCCTTTGGATCTTTATCTTCAACATCGACTGTGGAAGCATGTTGTTTACCCTTTCTCTTTTTTTTATTAGCCATCTCAGGACAATCCCTTTTAAAATGTCCAAATTGTTGACAACCATAACAGTTAATCTTTGACATGTCCTTCTTGCTTTGGGAAGGAGGTGATCTTCTTCCTGACTTCTTGTTTTGAGAGACAAATTTGTTCTTTCCTTTATTATTAAAACGAGATGCAAGTGCTTGATAAGCTTCTTCCTTTCTATCTCTTGATATAATCCTTGATTCATCTTGAGCACAAGAGGCCCACAATTCTTCAAATGACGGAGTTTCCTTTTTTCTACTTATACCTGCTGCAAATGCATCCTATGATCTAGGTAGAACATTGAGTGTTGTAGTCACAAGATATTGATCTGAACTATTTTCTCTAATTGCTTGAATTTGGTCTTGGATTTGAAAATCCTTACAAAATATGAAGCTATGGTGTCATCATTTGTCATCGTTATGTCGTGAAGTTCATTCTTCAGACTCATGGCTTGACCAACATTGTTAATAGTAAATAGATTTGTTAGGGTTCAATCATACATCATCTTAGAAGTATCAAACTTTGCAATCTAGGGGATGAGATGATATCTAATGGATTCCAAAATAAGACTCATGGTAGTGATGTCATCCTCCTTAAATGTCTCCTTTCCTACAACATTGTTTGGTTCTACAACTTTCCCTATCACAATATCCAAAAATTTGTTCTTTGCAAGAATAAGATCAATCTTAAGTTTCCAAGATCTAAAGTTTGAGGCTCCTTCCAACTTGTTTTCATATTTCATAGAAGAAGGCATGGATGTGAAATAAAATGTCTTCAACAATGGTGATCTCAAAGTAGGGTTTCTTCAAAGGTGATCTCAATGTTCCTTCCTTCACCAAAGCTTTGATACCATGTTGATTTTATAAGTGCAATGTAGGCTAGCACAATATTTGCTCAAAAAATTGATAATTACTTTTGATGTTGATCTTCTTTTAATTATTCCAATATATCATTCAACAATTATACTTCAAAATTTCAACCATACAAGAATAGTAGAATAATATAGATCACAATGCACAAAGAGAAGACAAGATTTACCTTGTGAAAAACCCAGAAAGGGGAAATACCTAGCAACCTATTCAATAAAGAAATTACTTTGTTCAGCAAGAGACACACTTATACCTTCTAGTAATTAAGTAGGTCACACCTAGTCAAACCCTCTAAGTCAAGCCTCCCAACCTAATCCAACATTTTGCTCTACCTAATCTGGCACAATTCCGACCCTCTTGCAACTGCCCGGATCTCAGAATTTTGGCCCCTTGCAATTGCCCACAAAATTTCGGCCCCTACAACAAAAAATTTCGAGAAATATGTGAATTGCAAAGAGGGAGAGAGATTCTATCCACGCATGATAGCTTTAGAGAGAGAAAGCAATAAATCCAATTTATCCTTCTTTCCATCCTTCTTATATTTCCCGATATTCGCTAGGATGCCCAGAAAATGTCTTCTTGAGAGAGTGTGAATTCGATAGTAGAAGAAATAGGTTTATCCACCTTTATATAGTGATATGCTAGGTCGAATGGGTGTGTTCTTTTCCCCGGGCCAACTTGACTTGGAGGGATGCTGACTTGACAAACTTGGAGCCAAAATTTACATTTTCAAAATTCAAATTTTCTTCTTTTAAAAGTCGTAATGGGACTTTAAATCAAAATATATTTTTATTTTGACTCAACCATTTAAAATATGATTTTCAATAATCAATATAAATACATCAAGTGGCCAAATATACATTATGGAGACGAACCATAGTTACAAAATTCGACATCTTGGAATTGGTTAGTTCATCTTCTTCCTAGTTATATTATTGCCTTGGACTTTTATTAGGTTCTTTGAATAGTTCTTAGTTTAGGTATATTATTCAATTATCCCTATGTCAACATATTAATGGGTTTAGATTGCAAATGATTGTAATGTTTGTAATGCACTTGCTTGACACATATGTATAGTAGTTATATGGGTTATAGGGAAATGCCAAGAAGTGTATTTTCTCATCATGTAATGTTTTAATATATTAATTATATAATAGTTCACATTAGTTCTTATAACTACAAAATCTAAGTTTTAATAATCTAACTTGTTTGACAACTTCATTATTGAATATTTTAACCTTTATAGAGTTGTAAAAACTTCATTGCTACCTCAATTTCAATTTCTTTACACTTTCAATATTTTAAGTTTTTGATGTTGCTACATGTCCATATGCACACATTGCTTAGTTAATTTTGACTTGGTTAAGGAGGAATTAATTTAATCTTCATTCGGCCGATGATGTGTTTATCATTGGTGGTTTGTGGGCCCATGCTATCTCATGTGATGAAACCTACTTAAAGTCTTGGTATACTCCATTGTAAAGGGATTCAAGTGGCATATTTTTGCTCGGATTAATGATTGGCCAAGGTGAATGAATAGATATCCTTAGAAGATGTTTTTTCCAACAAATGGATTCTAGGGTAAACACTTGTGTTATTTTGTGCATGTTTTTAATATTGCCTTTGATGTTTCTCTCTCTAGGAATTTGCATGTGGTATCAAAACACGATAAATCTAAATTATTCAATGAGAGAATTTTTCATAATATGTTTAAAAATTTGTGGTGCCAAATGAAAAAACATGGAAGAGTCGTAATCCATAATGAAGATATAACAAATATTTGAGGCTACACTAGTGATGGCAAGGGGAGGCTCCACTAACCATGTACAACTCATGGTTGTTGTGTATGACAATAAAGAAGAAAAGGTGGTATGCTTGAAATTTTATAAGTCAAATCCTAGTAGATTTAGACTTCTATTACTTGCACAATTACGCTAAGAAGGGTTTACCATGTTTGTGTAGTTAAGTGTGGTCATACTATGTGAACCTTTTGTTGGTGGCCATTAAAGAGTGTATAATTGGTTGGATATATTCTTGAAAATGGTGTCATAAAATTTAGTCTTTTTTATGTGTGAAGCATGGATCAACATGATTTATTGATGATGTCATTCAAAAGACATAACGATATACTAATATTAATGTTAACAAAGAACCGGAAGCAGAAGTGTATAAATCTAAAAGTGTGTGGATGAGGCTTCATGTAGCTTGTGAGTTACATGAATATGGGACTATAGATCTATGATTAGACAGTGAGGATGGAGTGTTGATGCATTAATTTATCACTGGTATCTTCCCTATGATATAATAGTGTTATAGATCCAAGCACTTTCCTACTCATGGTGAAAGATGACATCAACTAAAAGGATAGGAAAGACAATATGAATTGGAAGGGTAGGAAATACATTCTTCTATGTGTTAAGAAAGTTTAAGGTGCAATATTATGTCCCATTTCCCATAGATAAGGAGATGGATGGATTGTTTATGGAGAGGACCATGCTCTTTGTTAAGGAGATCTCATAATTGCCTTATATCTTAAGAACTCGTGCATGGACTGCCTACGAAAAGATCTAGATCTCATCATGGTGATTCTTGTTTCCATATGTAAGTTGGATGGTGTCAACAAATTAGTTGTTAATTCAAATGTTGTTAGTCAATTTCGTTTTCTTTTGCCAAGGAAGCATGTTGGTTTTATGTGTGATTGTATGATGCACAAGCATGATTCGATCCCTAATTAATGACTTGAGTCAATAGTTGAACATGAAGTTAATTAACATTGCATTTTTTTTTTAGATCGATAGGACCCATTGGAATAATATGTTGTTTCAACAAACCCAACATCTTTCCTTCATGCTCGAGTACCCTAAGTTGCAAGAATATCTACTAGCATTTTCATGAGTGGATCTGAAGGTTTATTAAGTCTAAGGATAGCCTATCATATCTCAAGAGCTTGAGTGAGGTTGATTCATTTCAGTTATGAGTGTTGAGGCACAATAGTGGAAAATGACACAATAAGCCATAGAGAGAGGATGAATAAGTGCTTGGTTAAGGAGTTCTTGATTTGGTTCAATACATTTGGAGCATGGAGTGATGTGGGTAAAAAAGGCATTTAGGTGCTTCAAACACCATTTTATTTACCATAGAATTGCAAAAAAAAAATGAGTTAGTCATATGTAAAAGGGCATACTATGCTAATATCTTGTTTAGGCATGCATACCCCTTGTTTGTTGGTTTACTAGTCTACAGTCTAGATATAGACATAAGCTATAAAAATGAGAGTGATTGGAATGTTTTACTTCTCAATCTATGGTTAATAAAATTTGAGGGGGTGTTTATCCCAAGACAAGTTTAAAATGGGAAATGTTGGGTTAATCTTGCCTTAGTTAAAAAGTAATTAAGTTAACCTTGCTTAAGTGAGTGATGGGTTTACTATTAGTGATTCATAGACCCATGGTATTGAGAAACACATGGGACTGACCCATGGTATTTGATGCGATGAAATTTATTTAAAATCTTAGTATCCTCCATTGTAAAGTGACTCAAGAAACCTATTTTTTAGCATTTTAGTAGATTGATAAAAAGAAATGAAGATGTATCTCTAAAAAAATGATTCTTTCAATAAAATATTTAGATATAAAGACTAAGGTTTATTTTATACATAATTTTTAATGTTTTCTTTTTTGTTTTCCAGTTTATGTGATACCTAAGATGACTGCATGACTAACATGTGGTTTGAGTAGTCGTGATATAGGTACATCTAAGCTGTCAAAATCACCTAGGGATTTCACCTAGCCTAAGCCACACTAACCCTTAGCATGGTTTGATTTTTTCCGACAGAGTTTTGAACTGGTGACCTTTACACCACAAATTTCCTTAATAGAACACCTTGTCACCATTTTCTCTACACCCCGAGGGCATACATAATTTTTAATGTTTTCTTTATTGTTTCTTTCTGCAAGAATTTACAAGTTGACGGTGTTGGATCAGGCCAACTTGTAAGGGGGTCTCCTCAATGAAAAGTCCTAATTACACTTTGCACGTTTCATGTAGGACACCTTTTGAAATTAAGGCCTGACTTCTATTTTTCTTAGAGATTTTCCTTGGCTACAATGATTAGCACAAGAGAGTAATGTACATGTACTTTAGAATGAACAAGTGAGTATACCTTGTGGGATGTTCAGTTGCAAAATGTATCAAGGTTCTTTCACTGGAGGGGGGAATAAAAGTGAGTCTTTAAGAGGAGTAATAGTATTAAACTAATAAAGACACACGAGCATATATATATTATAGAATATACTATATATAGTATATATCTATATATATATATTTATTATAGTATATATAATATTTAATAATATTAGTATATAGATAATTATTACAAAGCAATGGAAACACATTAGAAAATTATTGCAGAAATAAGCACAGAAACACCCTTTAAAACAAGAGGAGCGTAGATATACGTGTTCACCCAATTGGCTATTCAACGGAGAAACATCTAGTTCTTCATTTTTATATTATCCACAAAATGAGAGATAAACCTACATAAACGATTCGTTGTATATTCCTCTTCACTCTCACACAATCTCTCTCTTTTCTCGCTCAGAATACATATCTACATAGATGCCAATACAATTTCCTCATAATATAGAGAGGCTTGTTTCTAGGGGGAAAACCCTAAATTAACCATAACTGTCTACTGGTCAGATTTATGTCTTAATATCGACCCAGGATTAACGACAAAGTTACACATTTTAACAGCAATTTTACATACTATTTTTAGCTTCGGAGATCTGCACCTCCGATCCCCCACTTCAGGGAGACTCTAAAAATTCTGGGCCCCCCCTACTGACCCCCCTTGGTGCACACATAAACGTGGTGGCGTTGCATGCCCATTACGAATGGGGTCAATGTTATGAGTACTTTTTTTTGAAATAAAGAAAATAAATCAGCTCCACACCCAGCATACATATATATATATTATATAATATATATATATATGAATCATTGATAAATATGAAATAGTTCACATAAAAGCAATGATCGCTAAAACAAATACAACACACCTTCAATAAGATATGCACCAAAGCCACCTAAATAGTTCAATTTTTTTAGTACATATGGAAACAACATATATCACAAACATTCAAATAATAGTCTTACAAAATTTATGACATACACATGAAAGTGTGTTGGCTCAACGAGCTTTAAGTATTGAGAAAAAGTTCCAAGATACATCAATACAATGAACACCACTAGCTCCAGTAGTAGAGCATTAGAGCAACCACTTGCTTCTCCAAAATATCTTCCTCTCTAATGCCCGGTGGGAGGATCCCAAGTGAAAATTCCTTTTCATGAGCTATGATAGTGTATATATAACAAATGTGGTGACTCTTCACCTCCGTTGTGACCCTTGGACTACCCTCATGACTCTTGGAATTCCCTTGTGACTTTTCAAATTCTATAGATGACTCTAAGACTTCCACTTTACATTACATTTCTCATATATTGAAAAATTACATAATCATGTCCATAAATGATGTGGAAAATGATGACTCAAACAACACTTTGACATGACACCTTGACAAGACATGACATGACATTGATGACATGGACTCAATTATGATGTGGCAATGTCAAGCCACTCTTTTTGTTGGTGTCTTTGTGACTTCTTGAAATATGGTACATGTTATGAAAAGTAAGAAAACTTTCGGTAAAAATCACATCATCAGAGTTTTGTCAAAGTGTTTCGAACCATCCAATGTGTTTCATCTTCAGGACAAGATGAAGAACAAGATATTGGCATCAAGTTAAATAGATGAAGAGAATTTTTTTTAATCGTTATTATATAATGGTTAGATTTGACTAAAAAATAATATTATTAATTAATTAATATTTTCATATAAGAAACGGTTAGATTGACTAAAAAGTAATATTATTAATAATATTATTCTTCATATAAAGGAAACGATTAGATTGTGACTAAATAACATAATATTTTAATATAAAGAAATAATTTGTTAAGAATATAATTGTTAATATCAAATTAAAGAAAAATTAAATATCAAAAAAGACAAATTTGATTGACATGAATATCTAAAATAAAAATAAAAAGATAATATTTAGTCAAACCTAAATAGGCAAAACAATTAAAAAAAAATTAGTAAAAAACTAATATAATAATATAATATAATAAATAATATTTCGGTCGAACTTAAATATCCAAAACCAGTTAATTCTAACAACTTAAAATAAATAAAAATAATAAATAGTCAAACTTAAATAAGAATATTTGGCTGTGAACTAATATCAAAACACTAAAATAAAAATAATAATTCAGGCTCAACTTAAATAAATCGAAACAATTTAATTTTAAAAACTTAAAAATTTAAATAAAAATAATACAATTGGTCAAACGTGTAAAAGAAAAAGAAAAATAATTAATAAAAAAGTAAATAATAATAATAATACCCCGGATGCGAGTGGGCATTTACGTGATTGGGGTTACGATCCAGCAGGCGGGCGCGTGGCAAGCCCACTAGTTTGCCTGTGAAAGGCTTGTACTCACCTCCGGAACCATTAAGTTGATGGGCCGTCACCCTACGCGACATTTATGTCAGTGGGGAGGCCGAGACACCAACAAATTCAGCATGAATACTCCAGCCCCTTCGTCCCCGTCCTCTGTTGAGATCTCTGGTGTTTTGTTTTGGATCTGTGGTGCTTTGCCGGTCTCCATGTCGAGGCAGCTCTTGCCTATTGGTTCTTGCTGTTCACCGGAAGTGGAAGTGCACCGCCTTTGCACCACTGTTGGAAGACGCTGCCCGCTGGCCTCCTGCATTAGTTTCATCCCTGGTTACCATCATTCGCATAGCCCATTCTGTGCTCGACGCCTCCCTGCCCTGTTTGGTTTTCGCCTCCACCTTCCTCTGTTGAGGCCCTCTCTCAATTTCGCCTACTCTCACGATTTTTGTGCAGCAATGCCTAAGCTAAGGCATCGTATGAGATGCCGCTGGGGAGGCTCCAGGCCCAGTCGCTCCCCTCCCCCTTCCTCTCACTCGTCTTCCGCTCGCAATCCCAATGATAGTGCTCCCCGTCGCCTCCGTGGAAGTGGTCAATTTCGACACCTTTCTTCCTCCCCGAGCACTGTTACCTCTACCTCCCACCACTACCTTGAACCTCGGCCTGCGTTCGTTGCCTCTCCCACGCCTTTTGCACCTCCCATCAGCTCGCAGGCCTCTCCTCTAGTTCCGTCTGTCTCTCTGCACGTAGACGAAAATCCTCCTCACTTGGTAGGTGAAAGCAACTCAGGGCCTCTCGAGGCCACCGGGACGACTGCAGGAGAGCGTGACTTGATGGATGTTGCTCCTCCAAATCCCGATCCAGATGACAAAGAAGGATAGGGATGCAGAATTGATGAGGAATCGCCCTTGGGTGACTATGGACTCTAGCAATACTGCTTTTTCTCACCACCATGTTTAGTCTTTTAAGCATTTTGCTGGTTTGTCACCTACGTATCTTAGCTTGTCTAAACTGATCTTGGTAGATAATCAGTCTCAAAACTATGTACGAGTCGGTTGTTGGCATTATGATTCTGGTTTGGCACTATGGCACATGTGTTGTACTTGATGGCAACTCTCTCAAGTGGCAGATCTCTGGCTCTCAAAATCATAGAAAATGAGATGCCCGCAGGTGATACTAAGAGAATCCGCGGACCCGCAGGTTCTCCAACCAAGAAGTGTGGACATACCCGCAGGTGCTCCATTCAGAAGGTGCAGACCCTAGTTCACTCACTCCAATGCAGAGAAGCGTGAACACGTGGGAATTCTTATGTTTGGTCCATGGTATTTAGTCCGACGTTTTTGATCCTATGGTCTTGGTCCATGGTTTTGGCATCTAAAATATTAAACCCAGGTTTTGGATCCCTTGTATTGGTTTTCTATGGTTTTGATCCATGGTTTGAGTAAGGGCTTGCCTATAAAAAGGAAAGGAGATCATTTGGCTAGGTACTTGAAAATTGAATATCTTAAGATCTAAAATTTTCGGTGATCGGTTTGAAAAGCTAAAAGAGAAATCTGTAAATTGTAAGGCGGATCTATTGAAAGGTCGTGATCTCTTTGGCGCATGTTCAGATCTGTGGATCTGACAGTCTGTGGCACATTGGAGGACTGAGAATTCGGCTCTATACAGAGGTCCGTAGGCGATCCAAAGCTCAGGTGCGGAGGAACGCAGCGCAACAGAAGGCGCAGGTGCGGAGGAACACAGCGCAGTAGAAGGCGCAGGTGCGGAGGAACGCAGCGCAGCAGAAGTTGAATCAGTGGAGAAGGTGCGTAGCTATGCAGTCTCTTCACGGAAGAAGTGCGGATATCCGCAGGTTTCCTTCGGTGAAGTTGTGGAGTTTTTCCTTGAAATATATTTTAGCTGTATTTTACCTGTTTCTGCAGAGATCTGGGTTTGAATTGGTGGTTGGTTACTGGTGATATTTTCTGGTTACTACATTCTGAGAAATTAATTGTTTAAAGGAGATTGGGTGATGCACATGTACTTGATGTTTTTGAATCCAGTTTGAAAATTTATGAAACGTGGTCCCTGGAAGAAAGAGAAGGTAGTAGCCTTTAGTAGGTTAGCACCTACATACTAGTATTTTAGCTAGTACAAGAGCTAAGGGGGTTGTAGCTCCCTTCCAGGAGAAGCTGGAAAACGAAAGAGAGTTGTAGCTCTCTGCAGGTTGCCGCCTGCGTACTGGCAAAGGACTGCATCAGTACAAAATCATTGTAAAAGAAGTTTCTAATTGAAAGAAGATAGAGACATATTGCAGCAGATAGTTTTCACCCACATTGGGTTTCCACCTTATATCTGGTGTTCTTTGGTGTGATTATCTATTTTTCCTGTTCTTGCTCATTATTATATGGTACTGACATACAAACTAATGATAAATATCTTAAGAATAAATTAAAGTATAAATCTGGAAGATATATATTGAAAAGAATTTGATAATACTGATTCACCCCCCCTCTCAGTATTATTTCCAACAATTGGTATCAGAGCAGGTCCTTCAGAAGAAGCTTGATCACTTGAAGGAAGATCTTTTATCATGAGAAACTACGAGAGGGAAGAATCAATCAGGCCACCGATTTTTGATGGGACAAATTTTGTATAAGAGTTACTGCCTATCTTCAATCTCTTGGTATAGAAGTCTGGGATATCATAGATACAAGGTATACTTTTCCATCAGCAACTCCTACAGATCCGGCTGAGAAGAAGAAATATGAAACAAATGCAAAGGCGGTCAATACTCTAATAGGATGTCTATCTCAATCAGAATTTGTCAAGGTTATGCAGTATAAAATCGCAAAAGAAATATGGGACAAGATTGTACTAACCTATGAAGGAGATGATCAGGTAAAACGAGCAAAACTTCAAACCCTTAGAATTCAGTATGAAAATCTCAGAATGCATAATGATGAAAGTGTGGCTAACTATTTCC
>APFE030970083.1:244880-258850 GCA_000404065.3 Pinus taeda
AAAAACTTAAGAAGAAATGGCAAGGATCCAACAACTACTAATTTTCCAACCATTGTCTCTATTCAGATTGCTTGGCCTCCTTTCAATCTCTATAGCTTCCCTAAAACTTACGGTGATGGAAATGATATATCTTAGCAATGACTCGGGAATCTTCAATGAAAATGTGGTGTTTTGTCTTTTCCGCGTGTTTTGTTGATGCTGAGGAGCGGGTCCTCCCATGTTTGATGTCTATCACGTGTTCCTCCTCCACAAGACTTGAAGGTAGGGAGTCTTTACTATGATCTTGATCTTCAGCTTTTGTTGTAATTTGGTGTCCCTTCATCTTCTCATTCAATGATAAACTTGTCTTTGCAGCTACATAGGTGTATTATAGCATGGCCTCCTTATTGTTCTCCTTCATCATCATCATGTCATGATAAGATATAATACCTACAATTGGAAACAGCCCATGAAGATACGACATCAGTCTGAAAACTTCTAGTCTAACATGCTTCATGAAAATTACTAACTGAGCTGGAACTAGGTGTTGGGCTGAAAAACTGGCCCAGGGATTGCGCAGTGCACAATTCCATAGGTTAAGAGTCAGGACTAAGGCTTGAGATTGCGCAGTGCACAATTTAGGGAGGCCAAGCTAGGGTGATTGCGCAGTTGAGGAGCTCAAGGAGGTAGTATTGAGGCTTGAAGTTTCCTAGTGCGCAGTTTTGAGGAGAGAGAGACCTAAGGAGGCAAGCTAAGATCTTAAGGCTTGACATTGTGCAGTGCACAAAAGGAGGCTGACTAGGAGGATAAATTACGCAGTTGTGGAGCTCAAGGGCCAGGTTTGAGCACTAAGATTGTGTAGTGTGCAAATCTGGATGAAAGAACTATGCATTGTGCAGTGCCAAGAGGCAAGGGCTAAGCATGAGGGTTGATAATGTGCAGTGCACAGTTCCGGAGGGTTGAGTGAAGGACTACTTCTTGAGTAAGAACTTTTCAAAACTTTGCTAAGTGTGGGATCTATGAGGCCAAAGTGAGCAAGGAAAAAACCTAAACATGATCACACACTCAGAGTAATTTATGACACAAAATTGATCACTTAGAGCACAAGAATAGAGTGATCCCCTCAATGTGACGACAATACGACAACTTCCCCCAAGTATGAGACTTAATATATACTTTGCAAAGAAAATGACGACACTTGTGCAACAGTGCATGAAACTGGGAATGAGTGGAATACATGTACAAAGGATAAACATGACTCACTAGCACCAAAATTTCTCCTCAAGGTGAACCATAACTCCGCATATACAATCTGTGACACTTCCCATGCTAAGAGATGACACTTTGGCTTTCTTCCAAACAAGACTTGAAAACTTAGAGAATATACATGGAATGACACTTATTATTAGTGACAACAACATGCAAGGTCAAAGTAGGCTCTGAAATTTGGATGTAGGCCAAAATTTTGGAGGGTGTCATAACAACGACAACACAAGTATAGCCCATTTTTCTTACTTTTGAGCTTCCATTGTTTTTGGTTACCCTTCAAAGGATAAGTGGACATCTCTTAACATCAATTCATAAGTTTACATTGCATGTGATTGGTGTTGCAGCTCTGACTATGATAAAATTTGTCCATCAATAAGTAATTTTCCTCATCAATTAAAGCTTTTGCATTCTCAAACTTCAATCCAACCACTTCCTTCATAAGTAATGTTCGATAGATTTAATCAAATCACATGTATCTGACTCCATTCATTTTGAACTTCCAAGCCTTCAAATGTATCCACAAGAAGTTAAATCCCCTCACTATTAAGAATTGATCTAAGGCTCAGATTTGTGAAATCAAGATTTTTCGTGATCTAGATCACAAATCAATGGCATATTGTATGCATACTCCAATAAGAATGTAGTTTGAGTACTAAGATTTGAATGAATCCCAAAGTTATCACCATTTCATTCTAATTTTTTGAGGCCCTTTGTTGAATTTGGCATTTGTTACACACAAAAGTTCAATTGCAAATGAAATGAGTAGCTTGTGATCTCAAGGCATGGGTAATGACCCCAGAGCTAATAAGTTCATGAATTTCATGTGTCTGATTGATTCAAGTGGTTTTCTACATGGAGTAGTGTTATCAGGAGGCAATAGCCAAATTTTTCATGTGCCTTCATTTTTTGTTAAGGCAAAGGGATCAGCCCTCCTAATTCAAGAAAAATTTTATTCAATTACAAATGAAGGAATTAAGGTGGTGGTTGGGTGGTTTTTTCTCCTACCCATCTAAGTTCAACTATCCCCATTTAAGTTTAATTATTGTGACATGTTAACTTGTTATGATAAGGTTAAAAGGGTAGCCACCTTGGGATAGAATTCAACTCCATTGTATCTCAAACCTAGAACCTCTTGTTCAATTACAATTGAAGGAGTTCAAGGTTTATAGCTAGGGTGGTTGGGTGTTTTGTCCTGTTCCCCATTTGGGTTCAATTCTTGTGACATAGCAACTTATTATGATAAGGCTAAGGATAACCACCTCGAGATAGAATTTGACTCCAATGTACTTCAAACATGGCCTTTGAAATGGACCATCTAGATAGAGATAGTGAAGGAATTGTTTCGATGGGGCCCTAAGGGACTTTGTGATCAAGCAAGAGAGACCCATTGAGAAAGATCCTAAATGTATAGCTTATTGTAGGAGTCTAATAATTTGAGGGCAGATGATTCTTCATTTAAATTCATTAGAGAAGTCCACAACCTAAAGTTAGCAAGTGCTTAATGAAAGGCATACAAGATTTCAGATTTGAGAAGTGAATCGAACCTATCATATTTTATAGGTAATCTTGAGTTTGATCTTGCTACTCAATTCATACATGATTTATGTGGATTTGACTAGATTAGTTTATAGTGATATCATGTGTTTTAGGTAGTCTAAATTGAACTTAAGTTCACAATCTTAGCATAAGGAATTATAAGGTTGTGTGTATATTTCCAAGAACATCCACATTGAAATCAAGGCATGGTTGATTTCATTCTGTGAATTATTTTGACTGATAACCGAATGTGGGAATGATTTCCATTGATGACACCAAGGAAATGGATTATGTCCAATTATAGATTGGTTTTAGCTTTATTTTCTTTCAAATAAAATGCCATATTTAATGACATAACTCAAGGCATTGATGTTTCTTCCAAGAGAAATTATTGTACTATGTTGACATATATAGAACGACACCATCTCTTCTTGAGTTACCCATCGATTATGCTTAGGGAGATGTAGTGTGTTTCTTTTAAACTTGTATAATTAATTTTTACAAATAGGTTATTAATAAAAACAAAAAAATATGTAATGGTACATCCATTTAACACAAATATTTTTCCCTAGAAATGTAAAATAAAAAAACCAGAAATAGTTTTTTAGTATAATATATACTTACAATATTACAATACGATATGTATATCTCAGGACATTCATAAACCTCCAATCCATTAACCATGATTTAGAATAAAACCATATATCCTTAACTAGAATTAAAAAACTATGGGTTGAACCAACATGCACCACAAGTCTAGTAAAAGTGAAAATTGTGCCAAAATTTTCCAAAAAGCAAACGCAAAAATTGTCGAACAAATTTTTTGGGGAGTACCACTCCAACTGCACCCAACACAAAACAATCACACATATAGCTTTTTATGCAAAGAATATAACACACCCAACATCTTTTCACATCATTTTTTATTTTCATATAAGGGGTCACAATAGTATATGATCAACAATCCAAGCCACCAATATCCATTGTTTCTCTACCCCAACAAAGCTTCTCAGTGTTCATAAACTTTATTAATGAATATGCAATATTCTTCAAAGTTTCCACCTTCACCAACAACACCTTTTTGTCTTCAGCCATTTATATCACAAAGTGATATTAAATATCAATATACTATATTAGAATGTTAAGCTCGATTCTTCACTAGAAATATTGCACTTTGACTATCACAAACTTCCTCACTGCTTGATGTACCAACCAAATACCTGAACACAATATTTGTAGCCTTACCACTTCCATTTTTGCATGAGTGGTTTCCATGTATTCAATTTTTATGCAATGTTTCTTTTTTATCCTTTGATGTCAACTCTTCCTATCATTGTGAAGCAGAATTCACCAAGTGTTAGATTGTTCGCCCACCAATAGGGAACGTTAGTTGGGTTTAGATCGTCGTGAGACAAGTTAGTTTTACCCTACTGATGAACCACATCACAATAGTAATTCAACTTAGTATGAGAGGAATTGTTGATTCACACAATTGGTCATCGCGCTTGGTTGAAAAGCTAGTGGTGTGAAGCTACCATGTGTCGAATTATGATTGAACGCCTCTAAGTCAGAATCCACTCTAGAAGTTGTGCATGTCAGTACAGACTATCTCTTGTTTATCCAACTAATTGCTCCTCCAAATGTGTTGAACACATGTACCCATTGGTTCATCTTATGTAATTCATATCTCTAGCCTATTCTACCTCAACAAAACCAAGTATGTCTAAATTGTTTTCCAATCCTAGTCTTCCTTGGTAGAAAAATCCATAACCAATGGTGCCACACAAATACTTGAAAACCCTATTTACTGCTACCCAACTCCCCTTCATTGGTTTTGACATATAACTTCTCAATACTCCCACTAAATGTGTAATGTCTACTCTAGTACAAACCATTGCATACATCAAGTTGTCAACTACATCAGCATATGGAACATGGGGCATGTCCTCTTCATCTTCTTGTCTTGGGGCATTGATCTGAAAATAAATTTTCATTTACAGGAATGTAAACCTTTATTGATTTACGTTCTTGCATATTAAACCTTTGGAATATTGTCTCAACATACCTCCTTTGATTTCAAAAGAGTTTTATGTTTGTTCCATTTCTTTTAATTTCCATGCTCAAAATAAATTTTGTAGCACCAATATCCTTCATGTCAAATTTGGAGGAAAATTAAGTTTTCACATTCTGGATGATTTCTTGCTACTTCCAATCAACAACATATCATCGACATACAAGGCCAAATAAATAAGAGGACCACCAACTAATTCAAAATAGATACAATGATTTGATTTTCTCCTTGTGAGTCCAACTCCTAATATATACGTATCAAATTTTTGATACTACATCCTTGGTGATTACCTTATCCATGCAGAGACTTTTTCAGTCTACATAATAGTTCTTTGTTTCCCTTTGCTACAAATATTTTTGGTTGCTTCATGTAGATTTATTTTTCTAGAACCTCGTGTAGGAACATTGTCTTTGCATCCATATATTCGTCTTCAAAATCAAAGGTAGCAATAATAAATAAAAGAAATCCAACAGAAGTTAACTTGGCAACACGAGAAAAAATCTCAACAAAATAAATCTCTCTACTTGGAAATAACCTTTTTATACCAACTGAGATTTTTATTTATCCACTTTTCCTTCTGCATTCAACTTATTTTTAAACAATCATTTCTTATCAATGGGATTTATTCCATTTGATAACTCCATTAGATCTCAAAACACATTCTTGTCCAAGGCTGCCATTTTTTCAACCATGGCCTTTTTTCATATTTTTCCATTCTCTAAATCCACTTCTCCCTAGAAATTCTCAGATCCTCATCAATAATAAACAAAGAAGAAATTAAAACAAAAATTAATTGGATTATACTTTTCCTATTATCTTCTTTCCTAAATCGATCTCCTCAATGTCGAAGTATGTGGTTCTTCTTCTTATTATTCATATGATTTTGTAGATTCTAATTCATCATTGTTCAATTCAAACTCTATCTTATTTGGTTCCTTCTCCTTTGATAGGATTTCTTGTTTAAAAATATATTTATTTTCTCTAAATATCACATTACGCAACCTTCTTATTTTTTAAATTCCAAAGATTATAACTTTTCAAACCATCTTTATAACTAGCAAAAATACACTTTTCAACTTTATTATCTATCTTACTCTTATTTCCTTTTGGAACATGTACATAAGAATCACATCCAAGTACCTTGATATGATTAAGAGAGTATTTCTTACTAATCCATGCCTCATGTAGAGTCTTGACATACAATGTTGATGAGGGTGATTAATTTACCAAGTAACATGCTGTACCCATTACCTCTACCTAGAATTCATGTCCTAACCCAACATCACTGAGCATGCTCCTTATTTTTTCCATTAGTGACATGTTCATACTTTTTGTGTGGGTATGGAGTAGTCTTCTACTTTGTTATACCACACTTCTTACAAAATTCCTCGAATTCTTTCTCATAGAATTCTCCGCCATTATTTGTCCTCAACACCTTAATTTTGTTATCTATTTTATTTTCCACAAGAGCCTTAAAATATTAAAATTTGTCATTCATATTTCTTCTTGAGGACATAAATCCATGTATTCATCAAGAATTCATCTATAAATTAGACATAGTATATAAATGTACCTAGTGATGGAACTACCATAGGTCCAAAAACATCATTGTGCACCAATTGTAATATTGCTTCTACCTTTGTAGCACTAGAGGAGAATATTACCCTATTCAACTTCTCATATAAGAAATGTTCACAAAAATCAAAATCTAGAGGGAAATTAGACATACCTTCAACCATACATTTACCATGTAATACTCAAAGGCACTTATCCCTGTTATGTCCTACCGTTTGATGCCATAACATAGTCTTTTCTCCAAATAATGTAAGATATTTTTCCTTCTTTAGATCATTATCAGGAACAATGGAATTGTTGCACCCATCAATAATAATGTTTCCTAGTAGCTTATATAGAGTTCCAATATGAACTCCCCTTAGCAATACATTTCTCCTTGAACCATATTGCAAGTTTCCTTTTCAAGCATTATTTTTACACCTACATCGCTCATCTTCCTTACAAAAATCAAATTTATGGTTAATTCTGATATATGCATAGCACTAGAGAAAGTTATAATCCTTCCATCCATGGTATTCAACTTAAATTTCCATCCTTTCATGATTCTAGCCGTTGACTCGCCTCCTATGACAACATCAACACCATCATACATTTCATACTTGCAAAAATATTGTAACATCCATCATGTTACCCCTATTTTCGCAATGTTAAAATTGTGACTACCAGACCAACATGGAGAGACCCACGACTAGTTGAACCTCTTCTTAAACACTTGATAGTTAACATTTAAAACTAATTAATTAATTAACACAACTAAGGAAGGGACAACCATATGGATCCTTAATCTAAGGGAAGCTTTCCTCCTTTTGTATTTTGAAATCCATGCCATGCCAAATTTAATGCCTAAAACCACCTACTTGTTGATTAGGTTTGAAAAGCCATGACCCATACCAACCGACTTAATGTTGAAGTTTCCTTCAAACTCGTAAATCCATTGTCTGACAGGTTTTATGATGATGTGATTGGGGCCAAACTAGAGTTGGAAAAATTTGTTGTTAGTAATTTATGAGAGAAAAGCTTTGACTAGGGTCGTGGAAAGGTAGGCAGCTCTTATTCCCTCTTTTCCCCTCATAAATCGAAGAGACGGTAGCATACATTCCTTTACGAAGACGCAGAGAAAATTTAAGGTTGTGCCCCCTTAGACGTACATGTCAAGGGGGTGCAAAAGAAATTATATATATGTGCATAATAGAAGTGGATTGGGGGTTCGTTCATTGAGTGCTTGGAATAAAACTTAGATGCTATAATTTTTACTGTTTAAGTCTTCGGTGGATTTGGATTTCCCTTATCCCTCTGAGTTCAGAGGCTCCATGACCTTGAGCTTGCACCATGTGACATTGGATGTTAACTACCATCATTGTGTTTGAGGCTACTAAAATCATTGTGTGAGCCTGTCTTTCTAGTATGTAGTTGAAGGATTAAATATTCAACTACTAAGTGCTTTCCTTTATGTTAAACCACTTAGTTATTTTGGTTTAGTTGTTACACCACTCAGGGATTTCCTAGTCTATTAAACCACTTAGTTCCTGCTGAACAATTAAATAAACCACTAGATGCTTTCCAATTGGCTATTAAACCATGCTCACAATGGGTTCAATCCTTGGAAAATTGAGAAACACAACTATTATTCTAATTTGGGTGAAGCCCTTTGATTTGAATCTCAGAGAGAAAGTGAGCCCTTGGGTGCTTACTACTAGAAAGTGGTTGATGAACCACCTAACAATGAACTCCATCTCTTGAGTGTTTGACCAAAATCCATTGGTGTGAATTTATCCTCGTGCAAGAATTGCCTTAGACTCTGAATCTGGCTCGAGGGTGGTTAACCGCAAGAATGGTTATAGTGTAGCTAGCCTATGGTTGGGTGTAGATTGGAAGTCCCTTCTCTAGTTACCTTCTAATCTAATTCACTTAGATAAGTATAATTAACTTTGCATATGTATTGCATAATCACTTATATGATTATGACTAATTATCTTAGGTTCACTCAGTTAACATGTTATTTTATGAGTTCACAAGCTATCTTACATGTTTATGAATTTAGATAGATCATATTCATAATCGTGATTGTAAGTCATCTTACATGATATAAGTTTAACCTATATGTTGTGTGTTAAATGAGTAGATGGTGAGAGCTAATGATCACTTAGTTTACGAATCATGTGATGATCTATTGATTTATGCATACTAATATGTTTTTATATCATGGAGTTGTAATTAGCTATGACATTATCAGATTCACTATTTTGACAGGGTTTGCCTCTTGTGTAGTCGCATAAAATTGTATGTCTCCTTGCTAATGAATGATGGATTCCTACCCCAATATTGAAATTAACTAATCTAGAACAAATATTAGAGCTACAATGCTCAACCTTTGGAATCACTACCTTTTCTTACTTTGGATTCTGATATTCTATAGAAAACCGGTGGTATGGGTTCCCCAGTTGATAAGGTGTAGTTTTCTTATGCATGTCTCAAATTACATTAGGACCAAACCTATCATTCTACTGCAAATCATTTCCAGGGATCCATAGCATGGTAAGGTCGAGAACATTCACAAAAGTAAAAAATGGGTGTTGGGTTAAATGGCTCTCAAATAGGCAATAGATCCATGGATTCAGGAGTTTGGGAATGGTAAGGTTTGATAATAAAATGAAGCATTGGCTTGGGCAAGAGATATACATTGTGGAAAAGTGTTATAGAATGTTGGAAGGAAGGACCTATTGGACCCACATAGAGTCGATGTGCCAAATGGCCACATGGAACCTTACTACCAACCACTGCTCACTGCCCACCACCAAGAACTTGAGAATGTAACCTTGATGAAGAGCACACCAATGGAGTTGGCCGACTCTACCATGGTTCTATTGTGGAAACTTAGTGTCGCTTATCGCTTGCCGCCCCTTTGTCCTTTATTTATTGTTGAACATTCTGGGAGGTAATGTTGCTTGAGAAACTTGATGTAGACCTAGTTTTGATACAAAAACCAAACACCACTTGCTTTCCACCACCTGATTGTGAATACTCAACATCAATAGAGTGTCCTAACAATCTAGGATGACATGGATCTATGGACCCCACTACAACTAGGAATTTGGTCGAAGATAGTATAACAAGGGATACCTGCAAACACAATGAGGAGGACCTTGTAGGCCGCACATGGATGCCATGTGGAAACTAAATGCTAAGGTGACATTATTTACTTAGTCACACTTCAAGAAGGCATAACTTCATATCCATGAATAGGATTGGGATAAAATTTATATCACCATAATTATCTGGACAAGTTTAACATGATGGTGCATTTGTTTTGAGATTTGAAGCAGTTGTAAAAAAAGGATTTCTTTTTGTGACCCCATCTTCATAATAGACCTTGGGTCTTGGTTCAATTTAATAAGTAACACCTCCCATAGCCCAAGATAGTGAAAGGGGGTGGGAGGGAGTGTTACATAGCGGTATCAGAGCATTAGTTCAAATGCTGGACTTGGAGGGCCATAAATACACCATATGAAGCAAAGGTTCAACACTCAAACTGGATAGACCTTGAAAGAGAACATTTATTCTTATAAGTTATATATATATATATATATATATATATATATATATATATATATATATATATATGTTGACTTTGAACTTGAAAATGTTGCGACTAATATTTTATACATATAAAATGTTTACATGTATTTTTAGTTTATGTAACTAACATGGGTGTTAGATGTGTGAACAACGTCAGATTAAATGTATTAGATTAGCATACCTAGTGTTGCCATGGCAAGGTAACAAATTAATATGTTTATGCTTGATATACCTAACAGTTGTGTATGTGTGACAACACATAAGAAGATACAATTTGTAGTGGGAAATAGGGGAATGGGCCACAATATGGTACAACACATTATGGACCAAGTCCACCATGAGAAAGAAGAGGGAAGTTTCCCTAATATAATAAATAGCCTTAGAAGCTTGAAAGCTAAATTGAAGGGTTGCAAAGTAGAGAACAAAATACTCATTAGAAAATAAGAAGAATAGGAAAAATTGAACACAATGTTGCTACAAAATTTGTCACACATAGAAGGGTTTTTGCAGAGAAGAATATATGATTTGTGCATCCCCTTACAAAGAACGGAAGAAGAATAGTTCATGCAAACACCAAACACATGAAACAACAACCAGTAATGTAGAGAAATATGAGGAAGCATTCCCACAAGGTCTCTGAAATACCGAAATATTTTTTGGATCTTGAGTTGTTGTATACCTTGGGAAAGACTCTAATTAAAAATTTGGTGGATGTGTTAGTGATCTTGTTGAAGTAAATATAGAATGTCAGTGTGTTACAAATGTCTAGTAAGAATTGACACTATGAACACCAGAACTCAAGAGATGGATATTATTTTGAACTATAGAATGATGTGTAGAGGGCATGTTTTGAAATTTTTTGTTTTTTGTTGTTGGATACATGTTTTTATTTTTCTAACTTTGAGAATGGTTATGCTTTGGGTTGTTTACCATGTGTTGTTTTCCTTGGTTTTCATTTCCTTTCCTTCTTCATTTAGTATTATTTTGGTTTGTTAGGGGTGGGAATGGGAAGGAAAGAAGCCCATGTAGAAGAGATAAATACAACCCAATTAGAAGTCTATTGTAGCAGCTACAACCACCCTCCAAAATTTTGCCTACACTTCCTTTTGGAGCCTCCCTCCTCAAACCTCAACAGTGTATCTTAAAATGTGCGGGTACTTATGCTTTCATTGAGTTTTGTCTTTTGCTTTACAGCTTGTGTTTACTTACTTGCTTTGCTTTCTAACCACAAGTTGACCCTGTGACTTAGTTGCAATCGATTCTAGCAGTGCCTTGATGATATGCACAGTCTTAGAGGGAAAGAAACCTTGCTGTCAAGAAATGCGTAGTTCAAGCCAACATTGAGCTTCGGCTCCAAAATTGCGCAGACCTAGCTAGAAGTTAGTCTCCAACTAGGAAACTGTGCAGAGCATGAGAGGCAGCCAAAGCCACTTAGCTCCAGAATTGCGTAGACCGAGATGCAAGTTTGTCTCTAGTTGGGAAACTGCGTAGAGCATGAGAGGTAGCCAGAGCCACTCAACCCAGAAATTGTGTAGAACCTATTGTGCTCAGAAATTTTTCAGTGCATGAACCAGAGAGTTGCCCAATCCTTTCTAGAACTGTGCAATTTTTGTAGGTAGTGCATGGCAGTTTTCCCGAAAATCAAGAAGATAAGAGGAAAATCATCCCTAGGAAGTAGGGATTTATTATTAGTTTCTTGAAGGTGACACATTTCCATATTCATAAGTTTCTGCTAAGTGTCGTTGTTGTCCTTGATCTCAAGCATACACGTCATGAACTCCATTTTTCTCAAATCTATGTAATGGGTGCCTTTAGAGCTCACTTATACATTCAATCGTCAAGCTCTAGCTTCCATAGGAGATGAAGAAGCCTTCAGAGCATTGTCATCACTTTTCGGGGTGAGTTTTTCTTTTATCACCTTTTGTTGCTTTTTCTATCTCTTTTATTTGTTTAACTTGTGAGAGTGTTGTTTCACTCATTTTGTTGAACAACCACTAGTGTTTTAACTTGTTTTAGCTTGTATAAGTTTTTTTTCAAGTTATAGATTCTCTTTCTTAAGTGTCGCATGAATTTTCCCATTTTTGCACCAACAGTCATCATTGTGGCGACTCCCTTCACATGCTTCGTGTTCCTTCAGTTTAATCGATTGATGCACTTGTTTCACATGCATACATATACACTTAATCATATCTACGCTCATCCTTACATCATCCTTTAGATCTTATTGTTTGCACACTCCCCATGGACAGATATGGGCTCCTCTTGCCCAGATCTCACACTTCACTACATGCACTACGCAATATGGGAGCTCAAGGCCTCTACCTTGGCTTCTAGAATTGTGGAGAGCCTATCTTGAAATGGCTCCAACTACGCATTGTGTAGTTCTAGGGGCCAATCTCCTACCTTGGTCACTAATATTGTGCGATGCGCGGTCTCTCCCAAGCCCTGGCCCTGTTACACAATATTTTGTCACGCCTCCTACACTTGCCGGTGTCATACCCTAAAGTGCCTAAAAATTGGTAATCATGTAGTGTACCCATCCTGATATGCATTTCAGATCCCCCCTGAAACACTGATGGAAACATTTCTTCAGCCTTCCCTGAAGAAGTAAACTCTAAAACCCTAATTTTAGGACCAGCGTGACCTTGACACTGGTAACTAGTGATGATGGCGAGTTCCACTATACTAGCCTCACGTTGCCATAGCATTTCTTACTTGGATACTCACACTGATCCCTAAAAGGAAAGTTTTTCCAAAGAGGACAAGAAGATTCGTGATTTAGAGGCTTCCAGAACGACAAGCTGGAGGTTGTTCGATGTGGATGTGGTTGAATTCTCCCAATATTTCCCTTTTATCTTATCCCTATGAGCTACCTCCTTGAGATGAGGGCCTTCTCCTATGTTTGGAGAGATACTAACTCCATTTCCCTGCCTATATATTCATCCTCTCCCATTCCCAAATGGTTGGTCTCTAATTATTTGCACCCTTATGCTGAGATAGTGCCTACATGCTGCTCATTTGGCTTAGAGAAGGAGTGCTTGGAGAGCTTGAACTTGGACTTGGACATTCACTCAAGGAGAGCTTATTGACATCAAGTCTTGGTTGTATGCTTCCTCCTTTATTTCATTAATATATACAACTATTGGTTCACTTTCCATAAATGTTTATGTTAATGCATCATTTATCTTAATGTTCCTTGATCTGTTAAGTGGATTACTTTCAATTATTCTTGTTGTACTTGTACCCTTTGTTGTGTCTTTGATCTCTTGTGCATATATCCAAAAGTTGTGAGCAGTAGAGCTGAACCAGAGGAGAGAGCGATTCAAGATCTTCAAAAGAGGAGTGTGTTATAACATCAGGACGAGGTAGGCCATCTTCCTCTTCTCTCATTTCTATTGTAATTTAGGAAAGTGTCTTGTAGATTGTCACATAGGTTGCTAGTCCCACTCATTGGGCTAGAGGGATCGTCTCTATCTGCATAGAGGATTTACCTAGACAACAAAATGGCGACTTTACTGGGGAGGCTATAACCCTTTCCATACATTCCTTTGATCAGATTCTCTGATGAGTTTGACCAACCATCAATTTCTTGGCTTGTGTGCATCACTGTAGCTATTTGCAGTCACTGGTTATTGCCTGAGAATGTTTAGCCTACTCTGATCTTGAAGATTTTTTATTTCTTCCTTATTTTCTCGCTAAGCACATTTTCTGCTCTGACAGAAGCACTGACAGTGCTGATTTTCAAAGTACAGTGGCGCTACTTTAGCTTTCATCGCTCTTTTTCCTTTAACAGACACGTTGATCCAAGATGATAGAAGAAAATTAGGTTTTCTTCTTGTTGTAGGTTTTAACCCTGTACAGAAATTACCTGCATACGAATTCTAAATCACAGGAAAAATAAAAATGCGAGAGCATAACACATAAAACACATATACACAGAGATTTCCCACTGGATCCCAAAACC
>APFE030970086.1:0-21711 GCA_000404065.3 Pinus taeda
TATATGGAGGGAGGTCAGAGGCTTGTCAGAGCCATTAAGGGTGTCCTATTGATTTATGAGGGTTTCACCTTGTGTTAATTTGTGTATCTATGCAAGAGGAGGGTTTCAAACCTGTTTAGTGTGTCTGATGTTCCATATGATATTATTTTTTTTCATAGTCTCCACATCAAAGCCAATTTACGTCACTGATAAGTATCTCCTTGGCCTAGGCATAAGAAACCCATACCATATACGTTAGGGATGAGTGTACTCCTCCTATGTGAGTGTGGATGTTGCTCTAACCTTTTGTGATAGGCAGATATAGAGCTTGCCCGATATCTATGTTCTACTTGTCTTCCATTAAGGGACAACAATAAGCTGCTATGGCATAAAAGAAGCTAAGAACCAACAAGGGATGCAAACAAGTTCATCCAACATATAACATTAGCCAAATGGGATCATGATGTTACCACTGCTAGTTGATTATATTCAACCAAGAATTCCTTCCTGCTAGCTAAGGTCTGCAGTGCAAACCTCTTCTCATCCTTACAACTATGATGAAAAGAATCCATCAGTGGGACTAGATCATCTTATCTTAAACCAAAACCCTTATCATTTGGCATTTTGCAATAGCCAAAATCTATTTTTGATGTATCCGATGACCATTATTTTTCTTCATCGAGGATAAAAAAGAAGATTCTTCTTATTTAGTTAGAATGGAATTTCCTAAAATTGATCTCTAGGGATATCCCATAATCAATAAGAGCAATTCCAAATATATGTGATATAGTCGACCTATTTGAGGTGTGCTTGATGAGATGAGTAAGTGCCATCCCATAGTAGAGCTGCTAGTAGTGTCCCAAGATGAGCCCTACTATATTATAACAACTTTTCTCCTCGTGAGATAAAAATGTGTTGTTGTTGGGTGTTACACATCCAGCATGCATAAGTCTTGTGTAATCAAGAGGTAGGTGATCGCCTTAGCGCACCCAATGTTGCACGAAGTGGGGACATTTTTTGGAAGTGGGGACGCCGAAGCGCCATTTTCCAAAAATCTAGGAAGCGAAGTGTCTGCGGAAGCATCTACTATATATATATATTTATATTTTTTTTCATTTATACTCAAAACAAACATCCCAAATACCAAATTAGTTGTAGAAGACATGAAAACATGCATATTTTTGCATAAATCAAGATAGGTATAACATCCATTATACATTAATGATTAATTATTTGAGCATCAACCATCTAGAATCTAGATTCTTCTCCTCTTGTCTAGCCTTTGCCTCTACCTCGACTGTCTAGGGATATTAGTCAACATTGCCCAATTTTGATCAAACTACCTAATTCAAGACTTAAAATATGGTAGAAAAAGCTTAACATGCTTGATCGATGATTTTGACTTGATTGAAAGGTAATTTTTTGCTAAGGGTGTGCCGCGTGACAAAGGAGTTCAACAGTTAACACAACCAACACTAGGGTACATATAGGGCTTGGTGCTCTTGATTAAATGCTAATCGCATACCTTCATACTTGATATAATCTAATGAAATGCTACAATCCCATTGATCCTGAATTCCTGAAAACTGTTAAGTCTGTGAATTTTGAATAGGATATGAAATTCTATTTTCTCCATATGAAGTCCAATGAGGTTGGAACCACTCTTAAACATCCTGAGTCATTTCATGGTAATGTTAAAAATTTAAGTAAAAGGATGAAAATGAAAAATAAAGGAGAATGTCACTTTTACTTTAAGAATTTAACATTACCATGAGGGAGCATCTGCGATATATTTTGTTTTTTTTGCCTTCATTCCTCACCCTAACCCAAGTTGGACACACCCCCAACAAGCAAACTCACCTAAAATGAAAAAAAAAATTGAAAAAAAAAACCTATTTTCTAAACGCTTTTCCGGAATCGTACGGAAGCGTACGCTTCACCTTCCGAAGCGCCATACGAAGCGCACTTCAGAGATTCGGAAGCGCGCTTCCGAGCCACGCTTCGGAAAATTCTAGGAAGCAGCAAAATCAAGCGGAAGTGCACTTCCAAATTTCGGAAGCGTGCTTCCGCCGAGGCTTCCTAGACGCTTCCGCACGGGACGCGCTTCCAGGCTTGGAACCTGGGGGGGGGGGCCGCTTCGTGCAACATTGAGCGCACCCACATCATTCCCAAGACCTACCTCTGTTTGTTTGAATGTGCGGAACCAACAGTCACAGAATAAGGCTAAACAAATGGCATGTGCCCAATAAATTTGTATTTTTTGGGCTCTTTTAAATGAGTAAATTTTAGGGCTTTGGTCCAATAATAATATAGAAAATTCTCATTTCAATCTTAAAGAATATAAAAATATAATAGTTAGAGAAACTTCTCACATATCAGTTTTTTATGTGTTCAATTTGACAAGATTAATGGTGCAAGCCGGAAAAATAGTCTTTGTCGTAGGCAAGGACTAAAAATAGATCTACTAAATGGGTCTAAACATTTTATAGATAAGAAACAAAGGAATCTCTCTTCATAACCAAATATCGATTTTGGAGTTCTCAAAGCAAAATAGCAAAATCGATATCTTTTATTTCTTAATATTTAACCATATTCCTTCACAATCTGAATTGACATAATCCATGTTCACGCTAACGTTGACATCGACATCATCGATGTGTTCTTCACTTACATATTTTGTTTCTTGAAAGTCTACAACCTATGAAAAATATACATACTCGGGTTCATATGATGTATTATTTCTCAATCCTTTTGGAGGACATGTTAACACTACATACCAGCCAGTCTCAACTGGATCTTCTACGTAGAATACTTGTTTAGCTTGCGATGCTAGAATAAATGGATCATCTTGCCAATGATTGACTTAAGCATTTCTTCATATTCACCATTGTAAAACCGAAATCATCTATTTTGATCCCTCCATACAAAAATAGTCCAATGTAATTATTTCTTCTACCACTCCATAAAATGTTGTGTTTTGAAGTACATGGTTTGCATCTTTGGAACTTGACCTCATTATTGTTTGAGCTTCCATACACACACCACTATTTTGGGTGGTTCTCTCATTCTCTATGCTTTTTGTATGGAATCTATAACTATTGATTAGGAATCCCTTGTACTTATTCACGAATTTCTTGGGGCCACACGCTAGCCATTTAAGTGTATTCGACACCTTTCCATCTCCTTCCACTTGTATAGTTTTAGATTTTTAAATGTAGTTAGAATTCATACATTCAACCTCTGAATTTTATTTTTAATTTTCTACATGACAATATTCCCATATACTGATTTTTAAGTACACTTATAATATAAATAATATCGTTACCTGTTGTTTTAACCAACTAGTAAAATTATGGGTGTGGAGTTTTTGTAATAGAGCCTCATCTTTTTTCGTTTGGGTAATTGAGTTAGCAATCTCCATTCTGTGCATCCTAATTCAACAATCATGGACAATATATATGGTGGTTAATGTGTTTTGATAAAATATGAATAAAATATTTTTGAAGGTAAAATATGTTAATATATCCATGGATCTATGTTTTGTTAAACCATAAACAAACAAACAAAAAATTACGGGACAAATATGTTACGTACTCTATCCATGGATCAATTTTGTTTGTGTGAAATAGAACCCACCTATGGGCTTTTCCCAACTAATGTCATCTAGTTTTGAAGGAATTGGAGCAGATAATGGCTTTCCATCAAGGATAACTTCTTCAACTTCCTCACCCCACACTTCATTTCGACCATGTGTGGATCCAATAGCTTCCATAACTTTCAAGCATCCTCCACAAAACTTTATTGATTCCTCCACAGTATAGCTTTCTGCAATACATCCTTCAAGCCTATTTTTGTTCTTAACATAAATCTTATATACTTTTATGTTCCTACAAAATGAGAAAAAGAGAATTAAGTAATGTCAAAAGCTTTAAAAAAAAATCATCTTGTTGATGTGCTTGATAAAAACTTAAAAGTAAAGTTTCACGTACCTCTCAAAGGGGTACATCCATCTATATGCAACTGGGCCACAATATCAAAGCTCACGTACCAAATGTACATTCAAATGCAACATTATATCGAAGAATGAAGGAGTAGAGTACTTTTCAAGAAAGCACAATGTCTCCACAATATCATTTTCCAACTTGTTAAGACTCTCCACTGAAACTAATTTTGCACAGATTTGCCTATAAAAGTGAATGGTTAGCTCCATCTATATGCAATTGGGCCACAATGTTGAATCTCACGTACCAAATGTACATTCAAATGCAACATTGTATCAAAGAATGAAGGAGTAGAGTACTTTTCAAGAAAGCACAATGTCTCCACAATATTATTTTCCAACTTGTCAATACTCTCCACTGAAACTAATTTTTCACAGATTTGCCTATAAAAGTGAATGGTTAGCTCCCCGAATGTGTGGTATTGAGGGCAAAGTATGTAAGAATTTGATTGAAGGTGAACATTAAAAAGGCATTGTTGAATTGTGGTAATGGACTTGAGAGAGGAATTGACATTCACACTTAACCTTGGAAATTATGGGTTCACTTCAGGCAGTGTTTTATTTCCTCAAAACCAAGCTACATGGATCTCTATATTTGGCATCACTATATTAGCAATGCCTTGTTATACCATTGTCCACTATATCTTCAACATATTCATTCTTCTGTGGTCTATGGCCCATCAAAATGGATCTATAATGGTGTGGCAGTAACTCACTATGACTACATATTGCCTCTATATGCACCTTCTCAAGAAGTCAGTTCAAACCCAGATGTGATTCTTTAAGGCTCATATTTTTCTAAGGTATGGCTTATCTAAGTCTTGTATGTATCTTCGAGACCTGCACTCTAGACTCTGTTAATGGCAATTCTTGGTCGTCCTATATTAGCCATGACATAGTGAAAAGGCTATTAGCGATGTATATGTCATATGGACAGTAACACTCAGCAAAACTCATAACAGTGACTTAAATTTTGGACAATAATCTATTTTAACCTCATAAATTCTAATGTTAGTGACTTTCCTAGATGAGGGTAGTAAGATATATGGACACTAATGCAGTGATAAGAATATGCGCTGATAGTATGAATCTTGCACTTCCTACAATGACCTGATCAACACACATATATATATTCACAATTCAAACTGCTTATATTAGGTGAGTCAACCTATGGGGATGTTGATTTACAGTAGGTTCATTGTGATCCTAGAAACATACCTCGATAAATGTTTGTCACAAGCAGTGGAAGCATTTGAGTTTTGCAAAGGCAATCCTCTCTCAGTTTGAGGATAATTAGTCTCCCTGAAATCTTCTATACCCATCATCAAGTAGCAGAATAGGAATTCCGTTGAAGTCATCTCTTAAGAAATAGTCCTCCTAGAAGTTTGCAAGACCTGGAGCTATCATAAAAGTAAAAAAAATAGAATCCTGAGCGATGATCTTTCTTGGTTCCCTCACAATTACATGCACATGGTACTATTCTATGTATGTCACCTGAAGCTCACCACTATTTATGTTCCAACATTAAGTATGACATCAGTATCGCTTAGTAGCAATGGTGATACGTTACAATACCTATAAATTGATGACATCGTTACAGTCTTGTTCACAATCGAAGTTGTGAACAAGACAGATATGAACTCTAGAAAGCTTGGTTGTCATCTTTTCAAAGGTTATCTTCTATAAAGAAGTTACAGGGATATCTCAGCTAATGAGTTAATAATTGGGCTAATGAGATATTGAAGCTTCTGTCTTTAGCAAAGAACATGTGATCCTAAATTTAACATGGTATCAGAGCCAAGTTGAGGACAAGCCCAAGTAGCAGTGAACGTAATTATGACAAGTCTCCGCAGCCAAGTAGTCATCCTGGAGATAGAGTTGCTGGCCCCCCTAAAAGACTACACTACACATGAAGCAGCTCTATCAAGTATTCAATCTTTGCGGCCTTGTTGACATAGATATTCACTTGTTCTGAAATTTCAATGCAATTCTGAAGTGGATAGGCCGAAGTATTAATGATTGTTTTGGGTTTATTTTTTTTCTTTGGCTCGATCTGGTTTACTCGATGGGTTATTTCAGACTTTTGGACACACACTTCTATGTTCTCTGTGGTATGGATCGACCCCTTATCCAGGGAAGTCTATTGTGCAAAGATAGCTTAATTTCTGAAAGTTGGCCTGTATATAATGTAGCACTAATTTACATACATGTATGCTAATATTTATAACTTCGACAATTGTTGGGCATACACACTAATTTGCAGACCTAAGTGCTAACATCCGTATTCAATCTCTGTTCCAGAAATCATTTACTTCTAAACGATCTTAGGCATACTAATTCCGTTCTTTTGAAGTCCTCTGTCATGACAATGTTTGGCTCAAGTGTTTTGATGCTTAACTTCTGATATAAATTTCTGAGGCCAGCACTACCTGAGGAACTTTTTTGGAATTCGCATCCTTGACAGAGTGTCATGTTGAAAATAGACCTTGAGGATCTAGACACAAGCTTAGCTCTGTGGCATCAAATGCAAGAAACAGTTTGGTCCAGTCTATGTATTATGTACAAATACGTGGTGTATTCCTAAATTAATACAACAGGCCAGATCCCTTATATAGAGACCTATAACGCAATTTTGGTTGACCTGAGCGTATAACTAAGTGGGTATCAGTCAACTAGTTTAGTGATTATGATTCGGTCTTCGTATAGGTTGGTGCAGAGAATCTGAAGATCATGGCTTATTTGATGTACACATTGACTGCATTCAAATGATGTTTTGGGACAGATTTCTAGAATTACTGATGTCACAAGGATATTGGTTCTCTTGTTCTTCGAGAGCGTAAGGTCCTTATATGGTAGAGGGCTTTGAGACAGAATATGCATCGAATTTATTTGCTTGCAGGAATGAGTGCGCTTAATGCCTAGAACATGTGATGAATGGTCAACATTCTGAGGTCCTGACTCCTAAGTCCTGTCTGGGCATGTTTCTTCTTTTTGAAGCTTAAGGAGCCAGGGGTAAAAAGTCCCATTGACGCCAAGTTATAAAGCAATGATCCAAGTTTCTTGACAAGAAAATTCGTGCATATCCATGGGAGATAATAACCACCATTTTTCCCTTTTAAAGGATCCTTATTTATGCTTCATATCTCTGTAGCAGTGACAAGGACGTTTCCTTGTTTGCAACAAGCCGAATTGCTCACTGATGATACATGGACAAAGATTTTTTACCTCAGAGATGTCCTCTTGCAGGCATGGCATGTTATAGAAATAGTCTTCTAGTAGGAAAGGATCACAAGGATCCTTGATGAGAAGGTTCTTCAATATATGGATGAATCTTGGAAAGAGTATATTCCACTAGAAGTTTGTGGATGCAGTCTGGCATATTATGGAAGCAAGCATCAAAGAAGTTTACTAGTTTAGTTGCAACATGAAGGTATAATTGAAGTATTTTATCATCTTGAGAAAGGAGCCTCATCATAGACATTTTCTTCAAAGAAAGAGGCAGTGCGTGAAAGAAGTTGACCAGATGACAAAATGAAGGAAAGAGGTATGTGCATCTTTAGATAAGAGCTCTTCTTTAGAAAGTAGAATTCATGTATTCAGAGATATGGTAGGAAGAGTTAGATGCGGAAATATATTTGGAATCATGTGCATGGTATGTCTTGGTTAAATACTAGATGAAATAAGGACTCTTCCATATGGCTACTTGATGTATAGAAGCATGACGGTTGTGCATAAAACTTGGTGATATTTATCAACATCCGATATGGTCTCTGTTAGGGTCCTATGTTCCATAATAATTAGGATTTGTTAATCTTTCAAGTCAATCAAGGTCAAAAGTCAAATTTTAGTTATACTAGCAAAATTTACCAAGTTATAAAGCAAAGAGTGAGTCACTGTATAGGTGCTACTCCCACTCCAAAAATGAAGATCATTTCATGATGGTAGGTCATCTCCATATTTCACGAGTCTTTTGATTATTCATGGTCAGTCAAACCCTATCAATCATACTTCCACCTTCTTTCCTCTGAGATTGATTCAAAATTTTGCTACTAGGGTTTTAACTGCGCTTTCCCTTTTCCATGGTTCATAGCTTCATTCAGGAGTCAAAGGCCTTCGTTTTAAGCTTATACCTCCTTCATCATCCTTCACTGACCATTCTCCATCATTCCCCTCATCAAAATCTTTTCATTTCCTCATTTTACCAAAAACCCTAGAAATATGTTGTGCTTTTACCCTAGGTCTGTATTTTGACCTTTTTGCCCCGTTTTTGAGAAATTCCACTTCTATTATTTTCCTAACACCCATACCTATCCCCCATATTTTTCCCATAATTTTTCCTACCTCCCTTCCCTCTCATTCTCTTCCCCTAACTTGTTGCTCTCTTGCGCTGCGCTTTTACCTAGTCACCATGTTCTCATCATATCCCTTAAACCTCACATTTGTTTTCCATGAAATTGTTATAGGAGATGCATGGGGATGAAATGAAAACACCTACTCAATTTCAACTCAAAATGATGCACGATTTTCGAGAAATGAGCCATCGTCATCTACAACCATTTTGGGATTTTCTCGATATTTGTGACTCTAATTGGGCTGAAGTTTTTTGTGGAGGTTCATTATGATGATATTAAATTTATGTAAAAATTTCATCCCATTTGGATTTACCATTTGGAAGATATTCCCAAGATACAATTTGCTACAAGAGAGTTGCTGCGCTTTTGACTATGTTTTTATCATCATTTTCAAAAGATATTTATGAACAAATGGAGATGAATTTTGGAAAACAAAAGGGGGTATTCTTTAAGCATGGAACCAATCACAATAAAATCCTTTAGTTTTTTCACAGGTGTTATGGTTAAAGTGATATGAGTTTGTCTTCCTTGTTGCTCTTTTCGCTGTGCTTCTGGACGGTCAGTTTTGCAATCAAGTTTGAAGAGGCTAAAATGATGTTTTTGCATGGTTTAAAGGCTCCAGGGTGTAGTGGAAATCTCCAAGTTTCTTCACAGGTCTTCAAAAACACTTAAAATCTTATTCAAGTCATCAAAATTTCAAGTCAACTATTTGCTGCGCTTCTGCCAGGATTTGTTGCGTTTCTGCGTGACCAACTTCGAGCTTGGATTTTGAACAAATGGGAAAGTATTTTTGAAAATGGGAGGAGGTTTTTGTTCATAACATACCCAAAGACAAAATTCTCTCTCATTGTTTACACAATAATTACTGTCTTGGAGTTATAGGTGGCACTTTGAGACCCATTTTTCACAAGTTCGCTAGGCCAGAATTGTTGGCAGGGTTCTAGAACTTTTTGAAATTCGACTTGGTGGACCTCCAACTTGGCATGGTTGACCTCAAATATATTTGGATAATGAAGTTTGAGGATTTTTATATCATATCCCATGATTATATCTTCAGTTATCACATTTTTAATTAGTCAAAAACCGAACCCTAGATAGTAGGATATGGGCAAATTTTGCAAATATTTTATCCATGCATGCTAGGGAGTGTGAAGGCCAAGTTCCAGGGAAACACAAGGGAACACTCATTTCAAATGCATGGAAATTAATTGTCAGCAAGTTCTAGGTGTGCTAAGGAGGGAGTGAAAAGGTATACTAGCCAGTGCCAAGGCATCACAAGGGAGAACTAGGTCAAAATGCTTGGAAATGAATAAATAAGAGTGCAGCGTGCCAAAGAAGTTTCAGTGAATTCCACGTTTCCCAAGGACGAAATGTGTTAGGATAAGTTCAGAATAATACTTGAAGGAGGCAAGCCTATGTTTTTGATAAGATTTGTACAAAGTATTTTCAAACAAAGGGAGAATTTGGGTTGGGCACAACATTGTTTTGTCAATGACCTGGTTGGGTTCCCAAGTCTCAAAAAAAGTAATGCTATCTATGAGGGCATGACAGCTAGGGAGTGCCAAGGTGTTCCAAGGAATGCCCAGAAGTACTAACACATGCTAGAAAATTCCAAGGCATTTTAGGCATGCCAAGACATGCCAAGTGCTAAGACATGTCAAAAAGTTCCAGGCACCAGGGTGTGGCGCCAACAAATGCTAGGGAGTGTTAGGGCCAAGTTCCATGGAAACACAATGGAGCAGTAGTTTCAAATGCATGGAAATGAATGAATAAGAGTGTGAGAGAGAGTGTTAGCTAGCGAGTACGAGGTGTGCTAAGTGTCAAGGAGTGTTAGGGAGTGCCAAAGCATGCCAAGAAATGCAAGGGATGCTAACACGTGCTACATAGTGCCAAGTGATTATTAGGTGTGCTAGATGTTATGGCATGTCAAGATGTAAAATTTGTTGCTTAGTTTTTTAATTTTACGACCACGGTTGGATGTGAGCCTTGTCTTTATAACTTGTTAAGTTGGATAAGTTGAAATTATACATGAGTAGCCTAAGATGATTTATAGGAAGTTCTTGGGTGAACAAGGCATAATCTAGTTGTAGTAATTGTAACTTGGTCAAGGTGTTGTTATAGTTGAGGTAGGATTTTTTTGGGTTCCCATGTTGCAAAAAATGTAAGGGTAGTTGTGAGGGCATGATAGCTAAGGAGTGCCAGGGCGTGCTAACAAATGAATAGGCGTGCTAACACATGCCAGACAATTGTGTGGTCTAATGGTTTGATTTAATTTATGGTGTTATTTTTATTGTTTTATTTGCATATAAGCACTATTTTTCCTAGTTCATGTGTTGACTCATAGGAAAACTATATTATTATGACTTGAGGGAAATGATACACACTAATTACTTCTTAACAAATTCTCTGACTATAACCACTATGACCTTGGACACACAATGAAAAAGACTCCACAACAATGGTCTTAAATGGTTATCTTTTGACAAAAAATACAGTAACAGGAACATAGCATCATCAAAAACTCATTGGAATAATAATGATGGCAACATTTTTTTACCGTCACCAAAAGTAACCAAAAAGAGCATTGGTGAGGGTCAATAAAAGATCGTCATTAGAAGTGTCACAAAAGAGAGAATTAGTGATGGGTCTTTAACGACCCTCACCAAAAGTGTCACCAAAGAAAGAATTAGTGACGGGCCTTTAACGACCCTCACCAAAAGTATCATTGAAAATGGCTTTGGTGACAAATCTTAAAGGACCATCACTATATATACTTACAACAATGTTTTTTTAAGGACCGTCACCATATGCGACATTGGTGACGGACCTTAAAGGTCCGTCACAGGCATGAAGCGTCATCAAAAACTCATTGGAATGATCAATGATGAGGAACATTTTTTGACTGTCACCAAAGGTAACCAAAAAGAGCATTGGCGAGGGTCAATAAAATATCATCATTAGAAGTGTCACCAAAGAGAGAATTAGTGATGGGCCTTTAACGAACCTCACCAAAAGTGTCACCAAAGAGAGAATTAGTGATGGGCCTATAACGACCCTCACCAAAAGTGTCATTGAAAATGGCTTTGGTGACAAATCTTAAAGGACCATCATTATATACTCTTAGAACAACACTTTTTTAAAGACCGTCACCATATGGGACATTGGTGACAGATCTTAAAGGTCCGTCACAGGCATGGCCCTCACCAATGACCTTTTTTTCTTGTAGTGACAATACTCGCTAGTCATTGCCTTTTCTCATTGTACATAGTCGATAGGCCTTGCCGATAAGAGCCTCCAATCATAGACAGTTGATCATAGACCAATTCATTTTCAATCATTGTTGCCATCATTGACATGAGTCATTGCTGAGAGTAGCTTGTAGTGTAGTTGTCTCGTTGCCAGGAAGGAAGGAGGTATATTATTACAAGTTCAGTCGATAGCCGATCACCTAGCACAGTTGTCCCATAAGTCATAGTTGATTTCCGGTCATTGAAAGGAGGTATTATAATAGCTCTAGTCAGTACTAGGAGGTATAGTTTGGGCCACAATATCATTGCTAGAAACTGTAGTCATTTTGTTTTTGTAGACAGTTAGTCATAGCAACCAGTCATGGCCTTAAGGTCATAGCCAATAAATGGTCAAAGACATATGCTGGTAGAGCCATAAGGGTATAGATAGTTGTAATTGCTTATAGCTGGTTCTCATTGCCAGGGGCACTTGCCTATTGTCGTTGCTATTGGCCGACCATTGCTGCTAGTCATTGCTTGAAGTTCATTGCCAGGAGCCACTAGTCATAGGTGTTGATCACTTGATGTTGCTTCTACTCGTGATGTCGATACTCAATGTGCTGGTGGTACTTCATGCAGGTGATCCCAATAGGCCCAAGAGCTTATACAAAAGTTGATCCTAGAGTCGATGCCAAGTGATTATGTTTATGCTTAGCTTTTGGATTTCATTTATCTCATGTCCCACCCGATTGAGGTCTAACCTTTCGTCTCATCTAATCTATCGCCCCCTCCCCATCGAGCAGGTCTAATCAATACATCTCCCCATCGAGTTCTAGTATATCGTCCCAATTAAAGGTCAAATCTAAAGCCCCCATGTTCTCGACCCTCGAAACTCGACCCTTAACCACTCCATTTAACATAGTTGATCATTGTTGAGAGCCACTAGTCTCAGGTGTTGATGCACACAATCCCGGACTCCATGTCAGTAGCCAATCCAATCGATTATAGGTTTAGATACCAATGGAGATCAATCCAAGTGTTGGCGCACTTGATAATAGGTAGGTTTCAATCCAGGTATTGACCCGATAGTTGATTCCAAGAGTAGATCCCAGGTGGCGATGCCAGTACTCAATTTAGGTACTCAATATAGAGATTCACTGCAGGTAATCATCCCAGGTACTCAATGCCTGGTTTCAATCCAAGTGCTAATACAGTCAATCTAGGTGTCCAGGAGTTTATCCCAGGCAAGTGACGATATACTGGTAGTAGAGCCCAAGATTCCACGCTGTCAGTGCTCTATGCTGCTGGTCAATGGCAGAAAAGGTGTTTGTCAATGAGGTGTATTACCATTCCTTCACAGGTGCATTGTAAGTAATGCATCATCGATCAATTTGAAAATATTTCTCCCTGATTTTTGTAGCATTAGAGGTATAACTAGAGTTCTAGGTCTAGATGTAGGGTCGAGGTATAGGGGTGTGGTTTCGTTGAATTATGGAGAAAGTTTCGAGGTTCCCAAGGATGGAGGTTTGAATGTAAGTTTGGTCCCAAGGATTAGGTTTATGAGGTTCCAAAGGCGTTGTAGGGGAAGGTCCAAAGGAGTGAGAGTCTGAGTCCCCAAGGCAATTTCCAAGGAGAGGTATGAGTATGAGGTTTCAAAGTATCCCAAGGTTGTGCTGTATGGAGTTTGTAGGCAAGGTAAGTTTGGTTGCACTAGCTCTGGTTTCTGGGACTAGCTATTGGTGGTACGAGACGATACAATATAAGCATTAGTTCCAGGTTTAGTTGCTTGGTTCGGTAAGTAGAATCAGTCTATAAAGGTAGGTAAGCAGTTAAGGATTTCCCCTACGTAAATGAAATTTGACCTTCCTTGGAGTGAGTGTTAACGATATAGGAGATGAAAAAAGGATGGAGTTTGCTAGTGTTTTCTTAAGACAACTTCGTGATTTTAGATAGGGCGATCTCACAGTTGTATTAGCAGAAAAGCTCAAATTCACTAAGAAAGAGCATCATAGTTGTTCCTCTTCCCTTTGTTCGAGCCTGCTTGCGCAACCTCGTAGTTGGCCATCGCAGTTGTAGTAGTGGAAAAGCTCTTTTCCGCTACTAAATGCCATCGTAGTTGACCATCGTAGGTTTCTTAGCAAAAACACTCTTTTCCGCTAAGAAGAAGCATTGCAGTTGGGCTAGCGGAAACGTGATTAGTTACTTATTGTGTGGGGGGTCGATAGGATGTAAAATAGGAGCAGGCATTGACTCTCGGTCTAGAGGGGAAGCTGCTTCTAACGGGGCATGAAGGGATGTTGGGTCGTATGTTGGGATTCCAACTGGAACATTGACTAAAAAGTTAACACTTGGAAGTGCACTCATTCGATCAATTGGTTTTGGAACTAAGCGAAGGAACATATTTCCTAGGAACACGGGTCTGATGCCTACACCTCCTTTACCTATGCCTTTTTTCTGCTACCTTTTTACTTGCCTCGGTGAGTTGATCTCTAGTTGTCTTTCCCTTTGAATTATTAACACACTAATCTCGTTAGCAGCCAACGTAAGGGTAACCTAATTCATTGCCTTATGGTCAATTACTATGATCTCCACACACCTATACACTTAACATGATCAACCTAGACAGGATGACAGGTGTACAGATAACAAGGACTATTATTAGTGGGTGGTGCTTCACCTCAAACTACTGAATCTGTCTTTCCTACCCTTGCTCCTTACTCAAATGCCTTGACTCTTGGTGCTTCCACTATTGGTGGGTATTCATCAACGGGTTGCCTAGCATAATGAGTTGAAACAGGCAGGGATGGTGGGTCAACCTTACCTGGGATGCGCTATGACTATCAAACTGGAAAGGACCCCACGTTAGTTACCCCTGTTTCTAGTTCTTGAGATGAAAAAGTAGGCTTTGCAACCTTTGTTATTTACGCTACTTAGACTCGATAAATTGGTGCTTCAACTCATGCATTTGCTTCAATGACCCTCTATTTATACAACTGATGCCTTTGCAAATACTTCATATAATAATTGCAATTGAATCAATAGGGACTGGAACAACAATCGAAAGCACCTTTGCTACGGGGGCGATGCTGCTTGGTCTTTCACTGGTGAAAGGGATGCTATGGACTATGGTACTCGAACAACAACTAGCTCTGTAAGTGGTCGATAAGCAACTGAATAGAATATTGGTGGTTTTTTGTATCGATCTCGATTTTCTAGTATCTTAGGAACTAGAACTATATATGTATATGCCACTGCCCTAGATACTGAGTCCACTTTATAGGTTAATTGCTTAAGCTTGGTTTTCTATTGGTCCAAGCCTTGGCTAGGGAACACTAAAGATGGACTATGAGCGTCGATGCTAGAATGTTCCTTACCCCCAACACATGAGTTTGTTAATAGCTTCCTTTTCCTGATCTAGGGCGCACCTTCCCTATGATGACATCAACAGAATACCCTGCCACCTCTATCTCTTCTAATACCTTTTGCTGGTGGATCTACAACTTTTGAATTTCTCGTGGAGGGTTGACTGTTAATACCTTTGTTGTTGGATTTGGTAATGGACTTAGAACTCAATCTCGATCTAATAGGGATATGCTTTTGGCTTTGCAATTGGATCTTTATCTTAATCACATAGATTTGGACAAGATGATTACTCTCACACAGGCTCTGAATCCGCTATGTTCCTTACTACGGGATGGCCCTGCTCCCACCTTTGCATCTGTTAACTTCTCTACTGGAACAAAAACTAGCATTGGATCATGACAAGATATCGGAAAAACCTGGTACTTCAACCTCCAGCAAGGATGCTTCCTTTTCTCCCACTCCCTACGCCTTTTAGGCTATCTCTGCCCCGGCTATGGCTATATAGTAGGGAAAAGGCGAGAGGTTGTATGTTACTTAAAGCTTGAATCCCTGTTGTCGATCTAGTGGTGTATCAATTTCCTTGAACCAATGATTCAATGATGATGGCTTATTAACAACAAAGGCGGGGTTTGGGAAGGTCTAGGATGACTAAATGGTTCATGTCTTTACTAGCAACCTTGCATAGATTCAAATCCTGATAGGCTTTCTTGATAGGCCTATGAGAAGCCTATGGATCAAAGGGAGTGATCCCTCCTCACATGCTATATGAGAGATGTCTTGGGGAGGCAGGGGTTGAAGAAGAGTAGATTGAGTGTTTTATAGATCTGTGTGTAGTAGATGCCACATTAACAGCATGAAGCGGGCGACTACAGAGTGCTATATGAGATTATGATAGGGGAACTTGGTGCTAAGTGATGTGTAACCTATGGGAGTTTTCCGGTAAAGAGACAGGCACTATGACGATAGGCATAATGTGGTATAGGTCTACTTGAGGATAGTCCTTGGGAGACAAAGGTAGGTTACCCTAATGGGAGAGTGGATTTGTTCATAGGTACCTCTCGAATGATGGGATAGACAGGATAACTGGTCACTGGCACCTCTGATGCAATATATATGAGTGTCTGTTGCTCCTATTGACTATATCCCTATCTTCTAATAGGGGTAGTCTCACTGGGCCCTCAAATTGTTGGGGAAAGGTCTGTATTTGGCCTTCCCCTAAGCATTGTTGGGGTACTTATCCAATATATGGAGACCGCCCCTGAGGGTATAGGCGGGTGAAGGGGTCGATTCCTCCAATGAGGGTATAAGTGGATTACTAGCACCTGGCTCCATATTCTATATGGTCAATGATGCAGATAGGGGCATTTCAATGATGGAGATTCCTTTCTTTGATGGTATAGGTAGACTAATGATGTGAATGTTGATATGGCTGAAATAGATATTTGGAGACTAAGGTGGGTTTATATCCTGCCTGAATGTATAGGAAAGAGGGGTCTAATAGCTTCCCTATAAAGTTCCTCCCTTTGTGAGCTAGCATGTTCCCTCCGCGAGGTGGCTTCTATTTAAAAGAAGGCTAATTGCTATGTAAAGCTTTTCTTATTCATTTCATTGGCGAAATAGGTCATAGGCTAGTCTATGAGGAAAAACTATTGAGTCGATAAGTGAATAAAAAGGTTATAGCATGTCACTCTGTGAGTTGATGGGTCGGCTGTTGGCCCGATAGCTCTCTCTCTCCTAGGCGCAGTTTTGCTTCCCAAAGGGCTTATTCATTGAAAAACTAATGAAGGCTAACCATCTGCACAAATCTCGACCCTTCCTACGAAGTGGGGCATCAACCACTAAACTTACCTTTTTTGAGCTCAACACATGCTTGCTACCACACCTATGGCGTAGGAAAGACATACTATCAACTATATTACCTACCTTAATAGAGCTATAGACCAGATTTTTTATGCCTAAGCCCAAGTACTTGCCTAGAACCTAGACACGCCTTGAGGTTTCACCACCATAGAGGAGAGGCCTAGCCCAACTAACATATTACCTATGAGATTACACCTTTTTTTTACCTGCCCTAAGCTCACCCAACCAAAACAAAGACAAGCTTAAGGCTCTCTTTACCACCTAAATAATTCACCTGTTTCTCGTGAGTATAGGTACCAGCCACAGAATAATCTTGCAAGCAAGTATAGCTGACAACTCCTTAATCCCTCTACCATAGATATTTTTCCGGCTAGATAAGAGCTCCATATACGAGTAGGAGGAGGACATCCCCTTTAGAAGGAGTTGCTTGCTAGGATCAACCTGTATAATCATATGGTCTCTCCTCATGCAAGGAGCTATCGAACTACCCATAAGAATTTTCATACATTTGGGTGGCCGCTACAGAAAGAACTGTCAAACATTTATTAGTTTGAATCTATACACTATACAATAATAGATACTGTACATATTTGTGGCTGCATCTGAGTTACCTGTACAACAGAATTAACAAATAGACAATACAGGCAGAGCGACCTCTTGGATTGATTCTACTGCCTCAAAGGTAAGGATCCTCTGCCTGACATTAGTTGGTTACCCGACATTGGTAAAGGTAGAGATGAAATCAGAGTCGATAAGCCGAAATAGGGTTAGGCTATAGTTTCAGTATAGAAGAGGGGAAATCCTATACATATCACTTTCAAGTAGAGTACCCATATGATGCCAACTAAGTGATAATTGATCTATTAGTTGTTGTGTGCACGTTACTTATGTCAGCTGCTTAACATCCTCTTTGTTCGTTCACTTTTCTCTGCGGTTTGTCCCATTCCCTCTATTAAGAAACAATTACAATCATTAGCCGCAGACAGTAAAGAGCAGGTCTAGTTTTTTCATAGTGAGTGAGCCAGTGAATGCACTTCAAACTTGATGAATGAGAGGGCCTAGCTTAGTCAGTCGATCCAAGGTGCTTTTACCAACATAAAGGAAAGGAGGACCTACCGCTTACCACTAAATAAATAGTCCAGTGAATTCAATTTTTTAGAGCTTACTTTTTGTTCTAAAAAGTGGCATAAGGCATAAACTTCTTTGAAGATGGATAGATACAACTTCATCCAATGGAGAATCGACTGCTTTAGGGATTTCTTCCATTGCTATACCTTCTATGGATCTTTCCCATTAGGTATCTTCTCTATGAACTCTATCTGAACTAGCTTCTCTTTCTAAGATAGGGTGCTCCTGGTTCTATTTGGGTTTTAACCCATTGCCAGTTATCTTGTTTCATCTATTTCCTCTCGGCAGGGAAAGGTCCCCGTGGGAAGATAGGACCTAGCATTTTGAGAAGCAATAAGTAGCTTAAATAACGACAAGTGTTTTGGCCATCAAAATGTTATCGATCGCTTTAAACAAGGTCTACTCTACTTGTATGCCAACCTCCTTCCTTTTTTATCCAGTGTGGAATCACTAGCAAGCAGTTTGTAACGATTCACCAACAAAGATTCAATGGATTCGCGGGTCCTACCCAAACCTAATGAATGAATAGAGTATTGGCCTTGCACAAATGAGTAAGTGCGGCAAGACCAAGTCATTAGAACCACTAGTGCGACAAGACTGCTATGCGGAGGAATGGAGTATTATAAAGCACCTCCCACATCAAATAAAGTTGGAAAACACACCAGATATGTAAGTAATAAAAGTTGTGTCTACTGAATCACGTAAACATTATTTATGGAAGTCCCTAGATTGTGTGAAATAAGAGTAGTCCCTAATGGGTACATAAAATGGAAATTATACAACAGAGACGATTGAGAAATCCCAACATAAACTGCACTCCTTGTGGAGCATCATACCTAAAAGAGAAGCATTGGCTTTCTTTACTTACGTATTTCTTCAAAGGCATGCATCTCAATGGATTCTCGGGAGCTATTGGTTCATTGCATTTGCCTTTTTATGAATAATAAGAAAGATTTTATTAATAAAAAGAAATGCATGCCCCCCCCGAAAAAGAGATAGTACACGGTAATCCAATAGTCAATTCCACTTGGGGGAATGAAGATGAATGAACTGTTGAACTGCGTGTGAAATGACTAGTCCATATGCTGCCCGTCTATCTATCTGTCGATGACTAATTGATTCGATCCCACTTGGAGATGTGTTTTATGCCGACCATGTATAACGTGGGCCAAGTGGTAACACGATGTATAGCTTTCAAATCGGTAACGCGGAGGAATACATGGACCATGAGCCTCTCGACAAAAGTTTTCGAGGGTGGATATTATCAGGTAGAAGGTCAACAGATCTACGCCTCCCCATCTCCATGACGACCTTTGCTATTAGGATAGGAATTGAAACTACTCCTTTTGCTTGACTGATCTTCTCTGCTATAACTCAAATCTGAAATTGTTATACTGGTCTAACTTCTTCTATTTTATAACTCTTACTAATGCTAACTACTTCTGCTTAGGTTGCTTCACCTTCAAGGGTTGGAATCTTGAGTTCTGTCTTCCTCTAGTTTATCTATGTTCTCTTTCTGTCTCTCTTGCTTTCTCTTTTAGCCGTATACAAAGTAACCTAGTAAGCTCTCCAAGCTATCTAATCAACAATGAAGGTGGGCCAACCGCCTCTACATCAGGCTCTTCAGGTCATGGCTATCGAAATAGGGATGGAAGGGGTGTTGGTCAAGCCTGTGCTCCTACTAGTGCTATTGATGTTGACTCTAATACTGATGCAAGTGGTGGTTCAACTAGCTATAACTCTTAAGCATTTCCTGAGACTATATGCATATTTGAAGCTTAGCATGACTGACATAACACTTTAAGATCTACTTTGTATATGTACCATGGGAGTGTGATGAAAGTACACCCAACCTAGGGTTGTTTCCACGAGTTCAGCTGCTTAGATTTAGAACACTAGGCCTCCTGATGATTCCTGATGATGAGACGATACTCCAGCCACCCTTCACTACCAGAACGCTCCTCCAGTTGCTGCTTGATGATGATCTGGTCCTACAAATGACCCCACACGTGCCACTCTTATATGCTGAGTTCTAGAGATCTCTTATGAGCATTCTACTATTGTGTTGATCGTTGATGATGATAATGGAGACGGGTACCTTGTCCAGCTGTTGTCCCATCCCTGCACCCCCTGCACAACTCATACATGATGTTATACCCACACAGGCCTATTCTACACAGTTTCATGCAGTTGATGCCCCTTGGAGGTACTTTTGCATATTTCGAGGTAGACATGGGCCTACTTTGGTCCTCCTTGGATGATGATGTTGCCTAGGCATGGCCTTGAGACTCTCCTAGCCCTTGATTCTATGTTTGAGGGGCCAAGATTCCCTAAGGAAGAAGGCACTACTCCTCTTTAGGCTTATATTTGATGTTTTACTTGTCTTTTTTAAGGGGCATGTCTTCACACCCCTTCCATTGACTCTTGTCTTACCTCCTACTAATGGCTAATAGTGGGATTCCCTTACTCGAAAAGCTGCCTCTCACTGTTGGAAGGCCATAATGGGTACTTGCTCGTCTTATAAATCCTTCCTTTTCCTCATTCTTCTTGTTAATGGGTGATAATCTCATGCTGGCCTTATCGTGACCATTTGATTCCTTACTTAGCTAGGATACTTTCCACCTCTAATGATTACCTTACTGGGAGAGCTGGGAGAGAAGGATACTTGTCCATCTTATACCATTTGATGGCATTAGGCTACAATGACCCAAATCCATCAACCAATACATACTTCACCACACGAATGCCACACTCAGTTGTGATGTGGTACCATGGATTTGAGGGGAATGCAGGGTCTTGGTCCTGAGCTCTGCGAATGATTTGAGGGGAAAAAAGAAAGGGTGAGCAAGCGAACTCTCAGCCAATGTCCCTTCAGCCCCACCCAATAAGTAAAATGAATGAAGTCGCTTGTCCTCATCGGACAAGGTGCAAAGCCGCTTGCTCGACCAAAGAGAGAGCAAGGTTTTCTCAAATCTGTTCCAATCAAACTTGGTGCTTGGGCCGAATCTATCGGCTATGTTAGATTGGCTATGTGGGTTGGCTCATTCCTGTCTCGTAGCTTCCCGTGCCGCATTGGGTGGAAGTGGCATTCAACATATGTTTCTTGTTGTTCGCCTGTGGACCCGCCTATCTCGGAAGATGTGGAATTTCATTCGTCCGTTGGATCGCTCCACCCCTGATATGTGGACAGTTGTAGTTCGCCCTTGGACCAGCCCTTACAAGCATTACCTCACTAACATTATCTGGGGTCCTACGTAGAGGTTCTATTTTAAGGAAGAGTTCGAGGATTGAGGTTGAGTTTCAAGGGTCTACATCGAGTGCAATGGTTGCTCGATGTAGAGGTTCTATTTCAAGGGTTGTGATTTCATCGGTTAAGAGTTAAACTTCCTTAAAAGGTATTATGCTTGCGCGCCCCCCCCCCAAAAAAAAAAAAAAGATATTTTAATAGGTGAAACCCATGAATGATAAGGTTTTGTGAATTTTGGACCAAGTAAACATATTTCCTGCTCTGAACTAGGTAGTTCTTCCATGGTTCAATCAGTCTAATTTGGTGGTAACTTGGGATACATCTCCTTGCTCTCTCTGTTTTGTTGAAAACATGGGGGCCCAATTTATCGTGTATGGTGTGGGCAACAGGGTGTGTGCATTGGGGATGTGAGCCAATAGTCGGCCAACAAGCAATTATAACTAAGCAGGGCGATGTATTTCTTTTGGGGAATTGATAAGAATCACCTACCTAATGCTGGGGCTCTCCTTTGTTTGCTCTTTTCGTCCAACAGAATCAGGGGAAGAGTGAGCTCTC
>APFE030970095.1:0-17797 GCA_000404065.3 Pinus taeda
GGCAACTTCAACAATTTTTTTTCAAAAAGCCATAACTTCTTCATCCGGAAGCATTTTTCAGAGCCGTTTTTTTTAAAACAGCCTAATTTTTCGAGATCTATCCATTGGAACACTTACTTTCAGCATCTTCAACTTCAGTTTTTTTAAAAGAGATGGAAAGTCCATGCCAAGTCATTCTTGACAGCACTAACTACTTCCAATGGGTATCCTACATGGAAGATTTACTTAGAAGTAAAGGTCTCTACAGAATAGCCACGGGCCAAGAGAAGAAACCAAAAGATGAAGACAAGATTGCAAAATGGGAAAATAGACAAGATCAAGCACGTGGTTTGATAGGGATGTCTATTTCTCCTGATCTTAGATTCCATATTGCAGAACTTGATACTCCTCATGAAGCATTGGAACAAATCACTAAAGTTTTTGGGATTAAAAATGAAATTAGAGCCATCAACTTGAAAATGAGTTGCTTACATTGGATCCTAATAATTTTTCTTGCATTGAAGATTTCTTGTCCAAATTCAAGACCCTTAGATATCTCTTGAAAGGTGTTAAGATTAAGAAAGAAGATAGTAACCTTATTTATTCCATCCTTACTAAATTGGGACCAGCCTACTCTGTATTTGTTTCCACCTTCCATTCTACAAGGGAAGCTTTCATTTGTCAAGGAAAAGACTACAAGGCCCCTTCCTTGACTCTTTTTGTGATTCTTTAATAAGAGAACAAGAAAAACTCTTACACCTTGGTCTTCTTAATCTTGGAAACTCTTCCAAGAAAGCGTTAGCCGCCCAGCAGCAACCAAATTTAAAGAATCCTAAGAAGTCATATCCTAACAAGAATGGTCCTAAACCAAACAAGGGTCCTAAGCAAACTCAGCCTCAAAATGAAAGATCATTTCAGCAAAATGATAAGACCAATAAAAACAAATGGAAGAAGACTGATAGACATTGTAACTTTTGTAATCGAGATGGCCACTTAGAATCTAAATGCTTTAAGAAGATGGAAGCCTTGGAAGCCGCAATGAAGAAACATAACATCCATGTGGAGCATTCTTCTACTTCAACTTCAACTTCATCTTCTGGAATGGCACTTTCTGCATGTCGTTGTCAATCATTTCAGTCTGCTTATGCATTAAATGTATCTTCTTCTTCTCATTCTCATGAGTGGCTCATTGATTCTGGAGCCTCTTATCACATGGCCAAAAACAAAGCCATGTTTTCTTCTTTAAATGATTGTAACACCAAAAATATATGTGTTGGTGATGATAGATCTCTTAATGTTGTAGGGACTGGAACTGTTCATCTAGACAATGGTCAGTTTAATGATGTATTATGTGTTCCAACCTTATCCAGCAGCCTTCTATCTGTATATGAGATAACTCATTCAGGTGAAGGTAAAATTGTTGAATTTTCACCTCATGATGTTGTAATCAAGGATCTAAGAGATCCTAAACAGATTCTAGCTACTGGTATTGCTGATGATTCCACAAGGTTGTATAAGTTTCACAACTTTGGGTCATCAAATCTTCCCTCAGTATTTGTTGCTCATAATGATGAAGTGAGCAAACTTTGGCATGAGCGATTTGGTCACTTAAACTATCGCTCCCTTCAGCATCTATGTAAAGAAAATATGGTGACAGGTCTTCCTATGGTATCTTGCAGAGATGGTGTTTGTTCCGGATGTGTACTCGGAAAACATCATCGGGACAGTTTTGAAAAACGTGCCTCTTGGCACGCCTCAGCCCCTTTACAGCTTGTGCACAGTGATTTATGTGGTCCACTTCCTGTTGCTTCATTCTCTGGCTGCAAGTATTTCTTAACTTTCATTGATGATTTCTCCAGACGCACTTGGGTATAATTCTTAAAACTCAAGAGCGAAGTATTTAACACATTTTTGGCCTTCAAAGCCTTTGTTGAAAAACAATCTGGACATCAAATTCTTAAGCTAAGAACTGATAATGGTGGAGAATATGTTAAAAACACATTCATCAACTTTTGCACCGAAAATGGAATTCAAATGCAACATACTGTTCCATACACTCCACAACAAAATGGTGTAGCTGAAAGGAAAAATCGCACCTTAAAGGAAATGGCTAATTGTATGCTGCAATCTAAAGGACTCAGTCTTAGTTTTTGGGCCGAAGCAATTAATTGTGCAAATTATATAATAAATCGCACTCCTACTAAGGTTCTAAAGAATATCACTCCAGAAGAAGCTTGGAGTTCCATTAAACCAGATGTAAGTCACTTTCGTATTTTTGGAAGTGAAGCATGGGCCCATATTCCAGATGAAAAGCATAAAGCTTTAGAACCTAAGAGTGAGAAATGTACTTTTGTTGGATATTCTGAAGATGTAAAAGGTTATAGACTTATTCCATTTAAGTCCAAAAATGTTATCATTAGAAGAGATGTAAAATTTGATGAAAATAAATCGGCCTGCGAGCCTAGTCCGGCGGATGTGCCACCTCTTCCTATCTCTTCTACTTTTGAAAACATTTCTTCTTCAGATGATGAAAGTGAGGATGATAATCCTCCACCACCTTTTCAGGATCCTCAACTTCCAAGATGGGTCCGTGCTACTCGGGATGCAGCAGGTGATCTTGCCGGTGATCCTACAGATCAACGACGTACACGTTCTCAGTTTGAAAGAGCCTCTTCTTTACTGGCTCAAGCTCCAGTAAATCATGATCCTGACACTTTTGCCGAAGCTTCAGGCCATCCACATTGGGAAGCAGCTATGAATGAAGAATATCATTCATTGTTGGCAAATGATACATGGGATCTTGTTCCTCTACCAAAGGGACGCAAACTTGTTAGATGTAAATGGGTTTACAGAACCAAGTATGGACCAGATGGGAAAGTTGATAAACATAAAGCTCGTCTTGTTGCTAAGGGCTTTTCACAGGTTGAAGGCATTGACTACACTGAAACCTTCTCCCCTGTTGCCAAAATGAACTCTATCCGCCTTGGTCTTTCCCTTGCTGCCTCTTTAAAATGGGAAGTCCATCAGATGGATGTTAAATCTGCCTTCTTGCATGGGGACTTGCATGAAGAAATCTATATGGAACAACCCATTGGCTTCATCCAAACAGACTCCAGCCTTGTATGTTGATTTAAGAAATCTCTTTATGGTCTCAAGCAAGATCCTCGGGCTTGGTATGCCAAAATGGATAGCTTTCTTTTAGAATTTGGCTTTTCTAGGTGTCATTCTGACAATACTGTCTACACCAAGAAAGTGGGCAACTCTCTTATCATCCTTGTTCTTTATGTTGATGATATTATTCTTACTGGTAGTGATCCCAACCTTATAAACCATGTGAAGTCCAGCCTTAAAAAGAATTTGAAATGACAGACTTAGGACACTTACACTATTTTCTCGGTCTTCAAGTCTTGCAATCCAAGGAGGGTATTTCCCTTTCCCAGTCCAAGTATGCTTGTGATATTCTTCGTCATTTTCACATGGAAGATTGTAAGCCAGCTCCTTCTCCCTTTCAGTCTGGAGTCAAACTTTCAGTCTCTTGTACTTCTCCTGAAGTTGATGCTACCTTATACCGTCAACTTGTAGGAAAACTCTTGTATTTAACCCATACTCGTCCTGACCTTTCCTTTGCTGTTGGCCTTGTTGCTCGTTTTATGCAAAACCCCCGTGAAAGTCATTGGAAAGCAGCTAAAAGAATACTTCGTCATGTTCGAGGTACAATACAGTTTGGGATTCATTACAGTGCCAAAGCAACTCCTCTATTAGTTGGTTTCACTGATTCTGATTGGGCTGGTGACCCTGATGATCGGAAGTCTACTGCCGGTTATGTCTTCACTCTTGGTTCAGGACCTATTACATGGGCTTGTAAGAAACAGACTGCCATTTCTCTTTCGTCAGCAGAAGCAGAGTATCGTGGTGCCGTGGAAGCTAGTAAGGAAGCCTTGTGGCTTCGTCAGATCCTATCAGAATTGGGCTTTGAGCAGCAGCATCCGACTACACTTTGGTGTGATAATCAAAGTGCCATTCAGCTTTGCAAAGATCCAGTTCAGCATCAGCGCAGCAAACACATTGAACTTCACATGCACTTCATCAGAAAGCTCATTCATGACCATGTTCTTGAAGTGCAATATTGTTCAACAGATGATCAGGTTGCAGACATCTTCACAAAGGCTCTCACAGAGGCGAAGTTCACTAAACTTCGATATATGCTTGGAGTTCAGGAAGTTGTCACTAAGGGGGGATAGGCTCTAGTGCCTCCTTCCTTCTCCTATTGTGTCATATTTGTAAATCCTTCAATCCTATCCCAAGTTGTTCTTAAGGGGGGATGTTAGGATATTCCGACACATAGGAATAGTTAAGTTCAACTTGGTCTAGTATAGAGTTAGGTTAGAGTTAGGTAAAGTGTGTTTCTTTACCGTTGTACATTTTGTAACTTACAATCCGACGGTCACGATATGTAGTGATCCGACGGTTCATTCTCTCCTCGGTATTACCGACACTTGATCCGTGGCTTGACACCCGATTGGTCCATGAATTCTATTTAAAGCGCATGGAGGGTCATTTGTAGGTTAACCATGCATGAGAGAAGCTTATGTAAATTTTCATTCTTTTATTAATAAATTGCCTGTAGTAGCCACGTTGGCGCAGGCCGTGGACTGTTTCCCTCTCTGAGGGTTTTAACCACGTCAAAATATTGGTGTATTGATCTGTGATCTGTTTGTGAGCGGTGTCCTTCTGGTGTTCTGTCTGAGGAACTTACCCTGTAAATTCCTACAGTTTGCGATAGAGACGAACTCGATGGTCATTTGCCTTAAAGGCATATCCATAACCATCAATAGTGATTAGGGTAAGGGTACCATTGTCATGTACCTTCTGGATTTCATATGGTCCCAACCAATGAGTCTGGAGTTTCATGGGGAAGTCCTGAAACCTAGAGTCGTACAAAAGAGCCCAGTCTCCTTCGTGGAAGACTTTATTTTAATGAGAGCATCATGCCATTTAGCTCTCTACTGTTGTATCATAGCAGTGCGTTGAAGTGTAGAGAGCCTAATTTCATCCAGCTCATTGATCTATTGTAGGCGATTAGTCTGTGCCTCAGTTAGGTCTAAGCCAACTTCCTGTGATGTTCGTAATGTTTGGATTTCGAATTCTATGGGGAAAATAGGTTGTTTTCCAAACATTAGCTGATAAGGTGAATAACCAGTGGTACTTCACCATGTTGTTCTATAAGCCCACAGTGCTTCAGGTATTCTGGCAGCCCAATCACGTCTATGTGATGCAACAGTTTTTGTTAGGATTGTTTCTATTATTTTATTGTTGCTTTCTACTTGCCCATTTGCCTGTGGGTGATACGGAGTAGTAATTTTATGTTAGACATGATAGTTTTTGAGTGTTGCAGCTATTCTGTTTCCAGCAAATTGTGGTCCACCGTCTATAATTATCTCTCTTGGAAGGCCATAACATACAAATAGTTGGAACAGGAACTATATAAAAGAGTCTTCTGTGGCTCTTGGCAATGCCTCTGCTTCAACCCACTTGGTGACATATTTTGTTGCCACCAAAATGTATGTTTTTTGGTTTGATGGTGGGTTGATTGGTCCCACAAAATCAAGAGCCCATCGCTCAAATGGTTTGATGACTATTTGTGCTTTCAGAGGCATCTCATCCAACTGACTAGGGTGTCCCGCTCTCTGGCAACTGTCACAGGCTTGGACAAATTTATTTGCATCTTTGAAAATTGTGGGCCAATAATACCCTGTTTGTAACACTTTATGTCCAGTCCTGCGATCAGTGAAATGTCCACCACATGGTTGGTCATGGCAGGCTTTCAATATGTCAAAAATTTCATCCTCTCGAACGCATCTCCTGATATGCATCTCTGCCCCTGTGTGAAACAAATAGCCCCCAATCCAGGAAAATCTAGTACTTCGTTGAACAATCTGTTTTCGCTCATTAGGGGTTAGATGCTTTGGTAACTTACTTACTGCTAGGTAATTGGAAACATCAGCATACCAGGGTGTTTGAACAGCAACAGCAAAGAGATGCTCATCCGGAAATTGATCTTCAACTGTTTGTTGCATCAACTAGCTTTGGCATTCTTGAGAGGAAATCAGCTACCGGATTTTCTTTTCCAGGTCGATCCTTGATTGCAATATCAAATTCCTGCAATAAAATCATCCATCTAGTTATTCTACCATTTGTGATAGGCTTGTTTGCTAAATATTTTATAGCAGAATGATCTGTGCACAAGATAACAGGATATCCAGTAATGTAATGTCTGAATTTATTGACAGCATGTATAATGGCTAAAAATTCTTTTTTAGTGACAGTATAGTTTAATTCAGTAGGGGATAGATTTTTGCTAATGCAATAAATTGCATATGGTTTTCTATCCTCTTGTTGTCCAAGGATCGCTCCAATGGCTGTGTCTAAGGCATCAGATGATATCTGAAATGGAAAATCCCAATTTGGTCCTCGAAGGACTGGGGCTGTGGATACGAGCTTCTTCAGATCCTTGAAAGCACGTTCACATTTCTCTATCCAAAGAAAATCGAATATACCAGTTAGTGCATACAAGGGTGCATCAATACGTGAATAATGTTCTATAAACCTTATGTAGTAACCAGAAAATCCAAGAAAGCTACGTACCTCTGTTTGAGTGGTAGGAGTAGGAATAAGCAAAAGTATTTGGATTTTGGCTAGATCTACCTGAATACCAGCTACTGAAATATAATGTCCTAAAATAAGTCCTTCTGTCATTATCATATAACATTTTTCATGGCTTAAACAAAGCTTGGTAGCAATGCAACGTTGTAGGACGTTTTCTAGTGTATCCAGTGCTGGGTCAAACTCATCTCCTTATGGAGTAAAGTCATCCATATATACTTCCAGTCCTTCATTTATTAGGTCTGCAACAATGCTAAGGATAGCCCTTTGGAATGTGGCAGGAGCATTTCATAAGCCAAAAGGTAAAACTCGGTAGGCGAATGTTCCCAAAGGACAAGTAAAAGTAGTTTTGTCTTGATCTTCAGGGGCAATCTGTATTTGGTTATACCCACTGAATCCATCAAGGAAAGAAAAGAATTTATTTCCTTCCAAAGTGTCTAATACTTGGTCGATGAATGGGAGAGGGAAGTGATCTTTTTGTGTTGCTTTATTTAGCTCTCTGTAGTCCACGCAGATTCTTCATTTCCCATTCTTTTTTGGTACCACCACAAGCGGGTAGACCCATTTACTATCATAGATAGGATAGATAAAGTTAACATCTAAAAAATTTTGAAGCTCAGCTTTTACCACTTCTTTTAGATGATTATTTAGTCTTCTCTGAGGCTTCCTAATAGGTCTTGCATCGTTTTCTATGTAAATGTGGTGTGTACATAACTGGGGGTCAATTCCTTTCATATCAGGGTAGTACCATGCAAATGCTTCTTTATATTTCCTTAAAATATGGATGAGATTTGTTTCTTGTTCATATGTGAGGTTGGCGTTAATGTTTAAGGTTTTTCCAGGTTCAATTTCCACAATTTTACTATTTGCAACAGAAGTGACAGGGATTGTGTGATCATGTGTATCTTTCAGAGGGTCTTCTTCTATTTCGTTATCAAATGCTGCTTTTATCATATGACATTAGGTACGAGATGTGAGTTCAGTTTGACTAATGAAATTACTGATGGCATCATCTTCTGTTTGGTCTTTGAACTCAAGTGTTTCTTGTACAGTTAATGGAGATCTAATGTTATCAGTAAGATATGATACAGGGTGCCTATTAGTTCTGACTATTGTGATACTTGGTTGTGCTGGAGGATATAGCACTAAATTCTTGATATCCATTCCCCTGGTTATGATCATGTTCCCTTACTGACAGCCAATATAGGCATCAGCAGTGGTGATCCAAGGTCTTCCTAAGATCAATGGATTTCCATCAAGTCGGGTTTTAGGATTTATTATCAGAAAATCGGTTGGATATTCCCAGGAGTCAGTCGAGACCATGACATCATGTAGTATGCCTTCTGGCCTAACCACAGATCGGTCAGCCAATTCTAACAAAGTGGAGGTGGGTTCTACAGATGTAATGCCTAGCTTTTGGCAAGTATCGGTTGTTAAGATATTGATTGCAGCTCCAAGATCAACTAAGGCATTGGTCAGCGTTTGACCATGAATTTGTACAGTTACTATTAGGTTTCCTGGGTCTTCGTATTTAATGGGTGTTTCCTTTCCTGATAATAAGTCAGATAAAGTGCCGATTACTTGAACTCTTGGATTATTTGTTACATTCCTCCTTGGTCTTCTTATGCACAATTCTTTAATAGTTTTTGTGTATATCGAGATGTCTTGAATGGCTTGGAGGAATGGAATTTTTATGTACAAATTTTTCAATTCTCCCAGAATGTCAAAATCAGGTTGTTGTATAGGTCGAGGTATGACTAATCATTCTGGGAACGGGGGAGAGGATGTGGTTGCTTGATTATGAGTTTGTTGTTTATTCACATCCTCTTCATGTGACAAATGTTCTCTAGGTAACTGATCTTCAATCTGAACTGTTTTATTTCCCTCAGTTTGAATAATACGCCCAGATCTTAACTAAAGATCATTACACTCCCTCAGATCGGGTCCTACTTCTAGTGTTTCTAGGATTTTGAGAGATTGGACCGGTCTGTTATTTGGTTTGGGGTTGGGTTGGGATGGGAGTTGCAGTCTCAGATTAGACTTGGGATTTTGCTATAAAGCTGGCAGTGTAGATTGAGGGAGAGGGATATTTTCTATTGGCTGACGCGTTGGTCTCTGCCAATTAGTCTGCCAGGCTGAGCTTTGTGAAGTGGGGGGAGTCCATTGTGGTGGGTATGGGTTGTTTTTCCAATATGGTGGGGGATAAGGAGGATTCTACCAACTAGATTGGCTCGTTTGATTCAGCCACGGGTTTGTAGAAGGAAATGACTGTGGTGACCAGTTTGGAAATGGAGGCTGAAATTGACTTTGCCATGTATTATATTGTTGAGCATTATACTGCAGAGACTGAAAAGAAGAAGCTGGGTCTGGAAACATACCAGTTTGTCGCATCTGCCACTGACGACGCTGGTTGAGCAAATACACCACTTCTGGCTCTTCTTTTGCCTCCTTATACACTACTTTTAGTCCAGGTAGTGAGGGACAGCTTTCTGTAGAGTGATATTTTGTACAGATGGCGCATGTTTGGACTGCATCTAGTGGACACTCCTTATGGCTATGCTTCTTCCTGCATCTGGGGCAGAAGATTGCCAAAATCTTTTGTGCCTCCATTTTCTTTTGTTTGGCCTGCAAAATATCCAATTGTGTAGTCAGCATCCCTAGTATATCAGTTTTAAAATTTTCTAATAAATTTCCAATTTCTACATGCGTTACTCCTTCTGATGAGATTTTATTCTCTCTTACAAACTGATCATGTTCCGTCGGCTTGATTCGTGTACTACAACTTGAACTCCTGATACATAAATCAATTATGTCAGCAAAACTTTCCTGATAAATATCCCCTTTTCCCATAATGTTTAATGTCTCGATCCATTGTTCCTTCATGCCCCTTATTAATGATGTTTTCAACACGTTATCAGGTAAAGGCAGTGATGCATAGGGAGATCTTTGTAGATTATACTGGAAACGTTCCACATACTCTTCTAATGTTTCGTTTGGTCTAGCTATCATCTGGAATATTTCATCTTTCAGTTCTCTAGATCTGCAATAGTCCTGATATTTTTTTAGAAAAAATTATTTCATTTGTTCCCAGTTATTTATAACCCCACCACCTAATCCCATAAACCATCTTAAAGCAACCCCTTTTATTGAAGAGGGGAACAGTTTTAGTTTCTGGGGGTCGGTGGTGTAATCATATCCTCTGCACAATACATCAAATTCAAATAAAAATGCATCCAGGTCTTCTGATGTAAGCCCGTGAAATGTAGGGATATGTTGAAGGGGGGTTTCTTTCATGGGGCATTTGCTGCAGAATCCACTATGGGATATTGTAATGTAGAGGTTTGGGTGTTTGGCTGGTTCTGAGCCATTGGGTCAAATATATGCCAATAACCTTCTGGGATATCTAGGAGGGTGTTCCTAGGTTGAGAGGGAATGGCTTTGACAGGAATAGTTTTAATAGCACTTCCTCTATCTAGGACTTTTGACTGAGGAGATTGGGTTTCTCCAATAGTAATTTTTATAGCACTCCCTTTGTCTGGGCTGCTTAATGGCTGAGTTATCCTACGAGGAGATCTCGGTTCCTCAGTTTCCCCTGTCTCTCCTTCTCCTTCACAAAGATTACTGAAATTCCCTTCCTGCAATAGCTTTAGAATAGAATTTTCAACTTCTTGAAAATCATGTTCGTCAGTTTGATTATGCACCTCAGCAAAGGCTACAAATGGTGAATTTGTGGCCTGAAGGGAGCTAGTAGGCTGTTTGGAAACAATTTTCCTGGGTCCTACTAAGGGCTGAGATTCGGCTTTCTTATAGATTTCGTCTATGAAGGTTGATCGACCAAGGGTCACTAGCCCCTTAGCTTTTTCTGGCTTTGGTAAAGGTTTGGAATTTTTCTCTGGCTTTTTCTGCTTAGTCATGCACTCAATTTAACTACTAAATCCTACTTAAGCAATAGCAGCAAATCTGGAGGAAAGCGGGCAAAGGAGCAGGGCTTTTACATGCTCCATACGTAGGTTCTTACCTTCCTTTTTCAAAACCCAATTCTTCCCTAGCAGGTTCGTACACTACTACTCTAAAAATAAAATAAAATAAATTAAATAAATTAAAAAAAAAAAAAAAAAAAAAAAAAAAAAAAAAAACTGAACAATGCTACACTCTTTCCCCGCAACGACGCCAAAAATGTGGAGCTATAAAAAGGGTCTCTTCACCTCTAGTTACCTCACATTAATATGTCAATCCGGGAACGTTTTGCTATTTCAAAGAGTGTCTCAGTCTGAGGCTTAGCATTTGTCAGAGTAATGCTTGTAGTACAGCTGTTTGAAACTACAAAAGTAAATTGATGCGTGTCTACAACTTAACTACTTTAAAAGGCTAAATCACACACTCAGATATTAAGCAATGTATCAGTAAAGGGTTCGGTAAAAATAACCCATCCCTTTATAAACTGATGGAAAAGAAATTGGAGAACAGATCAGGGGTCTGGGAGCCAGGTAGCAGATGCCGATGCTCACTACAGCCTGAGACTATCCTTAACAAATACGGCAGGTAAAGAGAACAGCAATGAAATAGAACAACAACCTTAAAATGGAACAACAATTCGAAAATGGAACAGCAATTCGAAAATGGAACAGCAATTCAAAAATGGAACAGCAATTCAGAAATGAAACAGCAATTCAGAAATGGAACAGCAATTCAACAATTCGGAAATGAAACATCGATCAAGGAATCGAACAGTAACTAAGTTTAACAAGCTGTGAATATATTTAATCACATCAATCCAAACATCAATCCTTCATTCTTAAAGATGCACACACACAATGGAACAGCATTGCCTACATATACATGATGGATCAGCATTGTAAACCATATAAACACAACGTGCTTAGTCTGATTCCGTTATCACTCTAATTAGAAAGCATACGATTGCATCTCAAGATGAAACAGTAATATTCAAGGATTCAATAATCATATAAAATCAGAGCTTCCAAGATAAATTCTGTAATGCTAAGGTACAGTCGCATAACACAAAAACTCTGTAATGGAACAATAGTATCCTGTAGATATTAACCGTATTATACCAACACTTAAGGGAATAATAACATGATGCAGCGTCAATACAACACTTTTGTTTGCAGGAACATTAAATGAATTAAACACGACAGAGCATGTGACATAAACTTTATAAAACACGTCAAATTACCAGATCACGTTGATAAGCAAACCACACAGAAACCACGCGTAATGGTACACGAGCAAGTGTCCTCCAGGGCCAGGCCCTTAGCCTCTAGGGGTACACCGCTTAAGGTTGATCCAGGCTCAAAGATAAAAGAGTAACCAAGTTTGTATTAATGCATGAAGTAAAATTACAGTAAAGCAAGTCTTAACAGGATGTAAATGATCATAGTCTTGATCTTTTTAAAAGAAATTACATAAGAGCATAACCATGCTTGAGCTAACAATGTTGCCCCTTATATAAGGGTGTCGACGAAGATATCTAGATGCAGAAATAGATAAAACATCGATCACTCAGGATCAAGGATCCTGAAGGATTCGCAGAATCGTTAATCCTGAGTTACTTCTTTTCTTTTCTGAGCCGAGCTGGTATCTCCGCTTCCTTTCCTTGGTTGGTCCGTTTTGATCTGGTTTGCATGCAATCTCTCGTTGAAGGGACAACAGTTAATTCATCTTTGTCTTTTCCTTTAGGATGGCCACTTTTTGTTTTTCCTCCCTCCTATACATGGAAACGACAATTGTCAGCGTTCTATATTAATATCACATGTTTCGTTATAATTATTTATCATTTCCTAAGTTCATAATGCAAAAAGGCTTATAAGTCCTAATGAAAAGATATTGAAATAACCATCAAAAGATACCTTCTTTGATACTCCACAGGAGGCTGGGAAAAGGGAAGAAAAATATAATTTTTAGAGATGATAAAAGTATAAAACACAATTCCATGAACATATAGATGAGACTAGCCATGAAAATAAGTCATGTTCTTATTGAAGGAGCCATGAAACTAGGAAATCTACAAGGAAGCTATGTGACACCAATTAAAACGTTATGTCTTCACTAAAAATCATTAGAAGAAGAGACTATTGAGGGAATAAAAAGAAGAGAAGTCCTCTTGTGATGTGAGAGGCAAGTAATGTGGGTGTTTAAAGTTGTTATGTATTTTGCAAAACTCAGTAATGGGAAATATCTAGTTGAAATCCTGATAGGCTAAACCAAAAATTGTTAATCCTACTTCGCCCAAGCGGTATCATAGCCTAGATAGGGGTGGATTTCTATAGAAAAAATATGGTTAGGTGGAAATAGCTCATTTTGTTGGGTTTTTCTAATCGTCCTTGTCATATTTAGATAAGATTCTATTTATATCTCTATTAGTTCTTTACATTATTTTGGTTAACTTTTGAATATGATATGGATAAGAAAGTAGAAAATTGTTGAGTTATTTGAATTATTGAACTTACCAAAATTATTGCATGTTGATAGAAATAATTCATACTATATAAATTTATACTTTCTTCTCTATAACCTTTGTGAAATTGAGGAAAGAATAAATATTTTAATATTTCGTAAGAGGACTCCTCTTTTCTAGTATAATACTTCTTTCAAATCAAATAAATTAAAAATACTAGACAATCGCGTTCTTGGTGGTTTCCAGAGTATAGAGTTGTTACTTTCTTTCCTTTGATTTGATGATAATACTATTTGAAAATATAATGTCTCTTTTTTTTGTAAAATTGCCTCATTTGATGCTCAGTTCCTATCACTTTTGTGATATTTTTAGTGTTCAAGTGTAATTGGCTTCATTCATTTAATTTGACATGGATACTTTCCTTATATAATTCAGTGAATATCCATTAAAATGAAAAATGATGCATTAGCAGAAAGAGTTGGAAGCCTAAAACTTTGTTAATTAGGGATTTGAGTTATCATACATAGATCTTGCTCATATGCATTGGTAGTGGTCATGATTGAGGGCTAGCAAACAAAAGGGTCTAAAGGGTGTAAACATAGTAAAAAGTGGATGTCCTCGTTATAAGGATATCTGAATAACTAAATATATAGGCTTATTCAGTAAGGCACCATTGGAAATTTGGCTTTTTGTGGAAGCATAGTGGAAGTTTAAGGATGTTCCCAATATATAGAAAATTAATTTAAAAGGAAAACTTTGAAAGACCGAGATAGTGGAGAGACTAGAGAGTTAGAACATCAACCTTGGAACCTTTCACAAAGGGGCTCTATGAACAAAGTCTGTCAACATACCCTTTCCATCAATTATTAAAATACTTTTCCATCACTTAATATAATCTAGATATCTAGGAGATCCAAAATCTGATAATTTGGCCTTTCCATCCATAGTTGGGATTCTTATCCATCATTTAATAGAATATAGATTTCTGAAATATCTAAAAGTCCTTATTTATCTAGATCTAAGATTCCAAAAATCCAGAACTTCCTAAAATTGAACTTTTTGGAAAAACTTGGATTGGATGCTAGTGAAGGAGACTACATGGAAATCATGTGAAATCCACATAGACAACCCTATACAACTTGAGTGGATAGGTGTGACATGGAATGATGACATCATAGGATGATGTGTCATATTAATTTGGAGAGGATAGTTCAAGAGGATGTCGCATGAAAACATGTTAGGATGACATGGAAAAGAAGTCGACATGGCAATTGACCTGGTGTTTGTCATGGTGAGTAACATTGAGACCGAAAATCCAAAATTCAATAAATATATCTTTTTAACTGATAGATTACGGAATCATATAAACATGGATCTATATGTTTTACTTATTGATTAACGAGAATCTAAAAGAAAGGAGAATAGCTATGGAAGAAGGAAAAGCTTAATCCAAATGGTTAATAAGTTTTGGAATTTCTAAATGTATCTAGAAAAGTGGAAATTCAATAGAGTAGAGATATGGAATTTGTGTAAAGGTGTTTTATGTAAATTCCCAAATCTAGATCAATTAAGAAGGCTAACGTGTTCGGCTAAAGATATGGCTCTACGTGGTGGTGACATATGGGTGTGGGGCTACTAGGTGTTAGCTGATGTGGAATCATACAATAGTGACATGAAGGCAAAAGGTTGTCATGTGACAATGGTGCAAATGATGTTGTGGTTGCTTTAATAGAGGCAATTATCATAGGGCCATATCTTTGCATCCAGATTTCATAACTAGATGAAGCTTATATCATTTGAAATCTCTTGTCGAGTAGAATATTATGGTGATCTCAAAACGAAATCAAAGGTCATTAAAAGAAGAGAAATTTTGTTATCCCATAAATATAAAGTAACCTTCAACGTTTGAGATGGTTTGAGGAGAAGAAAATTTGAAATCTTATCTCCTTAAGATAGTCTAAAGGTTTGAGTCTAGAATAGAGAAATAATTACTTAGTTAAGAAATATTGAATCAAGATTTGTGTATTTCTATTCCTTATCTAAAATTTGGTTATATATATTTTAGTGATGGGTTTTGTTACAAATTGGTATCATAACCATGCTTACAGCACTTAAGGTTGTATGGGCTCAAAGTAAAAATGATAAAAACATCATTATTATAATATTGTTTAGAGAAAAACCTAACACCATAATTTACTTTGGCCTCGAAGAGAGAGGGAGAGAGAGAGACATAAAGAGACAAAGAGATATAAGTATCATGGAAGATTCACCACGATACCATGAATCTAATACCCATGAAAGAGGAGACATGGTGACTCCTTTGGACATGGTAGAGACTATGAGAATTTTAAAAATAGAACTTCAAATTTAGAAAGAAGATAATGAAAATATTATTAAATCCAATGTTGATTTGCTACAAATCTTGATTGAAATACAACAAAACATGCAACAAGGAAAAGTATCAAGTATTATTGGTTAATTCCTTCATGGAAGAGGTATTGTAGTTATAAGGCTCAAGTCCCGAATGATGATACTAATGCATAATTGGAAAATTCTTCAAGCTAGAAAACAACTACTTCTAACGAGTTTTCTAGCAAAAAATCCAAATCTTCTTCCATGCATAAGAATAAAAAAGTTTCTAAAGATCCTTTACAAGGGCCTTTTTAGAATATCAAACCACCTACCCTTAATGGTGAGTTGATATTTGGTGAGGAAGTTGAAGCTTGGATTTTGGGAATGAAGAAGTATTTATAGATACAAAACTATATTGGAAAATGAGAGCTAGAGTAGCTATATACAACATGAATAGTAAAGCATCCCTTTGGTGGTAAATCTTAATAATATAAAGAAGATCAGTGAGAAGAAAATCACTTGGAAAAAAAAAAAAATCATTGGAAATATCTCTCATAGAGGTATTATGATGGAAAAATTAAGAAATTTCATGAAATAGATATGTTTCAATCAACTGACAATGTGAACATATGGTTACTAATAAAATTTAAGCTAATTCACAATCCTTTGATCATATAATTGTTAACCCAAATACTTTGGAGATCTTTTAAAGCACCCAGTGAAAAAAAACAAAAAAGCAAAACAAAACAAAACTTACTCTAATCACACCTCATACATCCTAATCTATGGTAGAAGAATGATATAAGATAACAACTTTAAATACACACTCGGCTATAAATAAAATGAATCAACAAAGTCCTAGATTTAATACTTCATTATTGACACCCCACATCATAGAGCCCTCTAGATTTAATACTTCATTATTAGCACCCACATCATATAGCCCTTGAGAACTAGATCATGGCTCTTTATCATTCAGTTATGTTCCCAACTAGAATAAAGGAGCAACATGATTTGATAGCACACAGATTCTATAGAAAACTCAAAATTACTTTGGTAACGCACCAATTATGTATCAAATTTAAAGGCATGAACTACATATAGTACTCAAAGAGGAAATAACACAAAGAACTAGAAAAGGGTAAAAAAGTTATAAACATTCAATTTAGAATTACGTAACTAAACTAGAAAAAATATATACAATATTAGAAGCACAATACCTCACCTCAAGTGGTCCCATCCCCAAGGCTTAGTCTATGTCAAAGCTTATAATATCAACAACGCGAAAGTGCTTATAATATCAACAACGCGAAAGTGGTTGTTACAAACTCGTCATAATATAATCAGAGCCCACATAACAATAATAATGTAAGGGCACAATAATAATAATAGTGGGCTTCTATAGGGCACAATAATAACAATATGGGGACTACATGGGCATAATAAGGGGGTTGTACTAATAATGATAAGGGGTTACACTAGTAGTATAGGGACCTAACATGCCCCTCTCCTTCAAAAAGTGTTGTCCTCAATGCTTGAGTATTTCTTGATGGTCTGTATAAACTTCTTGTTCTCCCATGTGGAATCTTCAGCGGGTAAGTTCTTCCACTTGATGAGATACTCTGGGATTGATCAATTCCATAGCTATTGGGTTCTTGTTTCTGTGACTCTCCAGGTTCCAATATGATTTTTCTTTCCTCTTCAAGTTCTTCCAATACTGTTTGAACTGGGATCTTCTGCAACTTTTGAATGAGTGGCCACACTTCTTTGTCCTTCTTCCATTCGCCCCTTTCTTTATTTATCCAATTTGGTAGGATAATAGAAATAGCACAAAACAATGCTTCCACATCCTCATCCTTTCTTTAGAGTGCATCTTCGACAACATTTTTCCTCCCTTTTTTGTAGATGATTTCAAAGTCATAACCCAACATATTTGTGACCCATTTTTTCTGTTCTTCTAAAGATAATATTTGTTCCAAAAATTATTTAAGAATATCATGATCCATTTTTACCTTGAAGTGTCTTCCCATTAGGTAAGGTTACCATTTCTTAAGTGCATGTAGTATTGCCAACATTTCTTTCTCATAAATAGCTTGCTTGAGTTGTAGCCGTAAAATTACCCAGTCGCCTACATCAAAACTTCTTTCATTGCGAGGTTGATATGCCTGTTGTTTCATTTGATTCTGCACCAAAGTGGCATTATCCTTTAAAAGTTGGAGAACTTGTTGTTGATGCTTGATGTGATCTTTCATTGCTTTAATCTTTTTCTTCTTGATATGTCCTTCTATATTGAGAGTTTGAGGAGTGGTAATTTCTTCCAATGCATTACAAGATATGGTCGGATTCATTTCTTGATGCTCAATGTGATCTTTCACTTCTTGAACA
>APFE030970115.1:1914-32635 GCA_000404065.3 Pinus taeda
CCCCCCAGGGGGGTCAAGTCCCCCCCACACCCCCCCCGCATGGAGGGGTGTACAAACTTCCTGGGGTATACATCCGGCTAAAACAAAGACCTCTAAATAATGATGCTCCACACCCAACAATGTGACGGATGGTGGATGATATCCATAAAGTGCCATAAATGGGGTCATTTTTGTTGTAGTATGGAAGGAAGTGTTATACCACCATTCAGCTAGAGGCAACCACTTGACCCATTGTGTATGTTTATCATATACAAAGCAATGAAGATATCCTTCCAAACATGTGTTCACTATCTCAGTTTTCCCATTAGATTGAGGATGATAAGATGAGTTATGAGCTAACTGAGTACCCAGACAAGAAAATAATTATGTCCAAAATTTCCAGTGAAAATGGGATCTTTGTTGCTTACAATAATCTTTGTGTTTCCATGTAGCTTTTGAATTTTTTCCATAAATGCAGTAGCAACTGTACTAGCTTTAGATGGATGAGATAATGCACAAAAGTGTGCATACTTGGTAAGTCTATCAACTACCACCATGATGACACTCTTTCCTTCATACTTGGGTAAACCTGTGATAAATTCCATTGAAACCTCCTCCCAACGTTGACTTGGAATGGATAAAGGTTGTAACAAACCTGGGGTCTTAATTGTCTCAACTTTATTTTGTTGGAAAACCAAACATTCTGCCACAAACTTTTGAATATCAATTTTAAGGCCATCCTAGAAAAATTATTTCTTAACTGTATGGTAGGTTTTTAAAAATCCTGAGTTCCCTCCTAAGGGAGAGGTGTGTAATTCCATAAGAATCTTTTGTTTGAGTTGGCAATTCTTACAGACGTATAAGCGATCTTTGTACCAGAACGAATCATTTTTCTAGCTAAATCTATCGATGTACTGGGATCTTGTTGCGGTTTTTTATAAGTGCAAACACTTCTTCGTCATTCTTCAATTCATCCTTTTCTTCGTTTATCCAATCTAGTTGGATAATAGAAATGGCACAAAACAATGCTTCCACATCCTCATCCTTTCTTGAGAGTGCATTTGCAACAACATTTTTCTTCCCTTTTTTGTAGATTATTTCAAAGTCATAACCCAACATCTTTGTGACCCATTTTTGCTATTCTTCTTAAGATAATATTTGTTCTAAGAAGTATTTAAGACTATCATGATCTGTTTTTACCTTGAAGTATCTTCCCATTAGGTAAGGTCACCATTTCTTAAGTGCATGTAGTATTTCCAACATCTCCTTCTCATAAATAGCTTTGTGTAAATACTTTCCTTTGATTGGATGAATTTCGAAAGAAATGGGTCTTTCTTCTTACATTAAAAAACATTAATTCCATTTCTTGAGGCATCACAGTCCACAATAAAGGTTTTTGTGAAGTCTGGCATAGCTTAGACCGGTGCTTGGCACATTTCCTCTCTAAGATGTTCAAAGGCCTTCGTTTCTCCTGGAGTCTAAGAAAATGCATCTTTATTTAGTAATGTTGTTAGAGGTGCTACTATTCTCCATGATTGTTAACAAACTTGCAATAATACCCTGTCAACCTGAGAAATCCTTGTAGATTCTTTATGGATGTGGGATTTTTCCATTCCTTAATGGATTTAATTTTTCTAGGGTCAGCCTTAACACCTTCATGAGATACAACATGACCCAATTAATCCACCTCTTGTACTCCAAAGAAACATTTGAATCTTTTTGCATATAATTGTTTCTCCTCCAATAGTTTGAGCACCCTATCAACATTTTGAACATGATCCTTCCAAGACTTGCTATAGATTAGTATATCATCAAAAAATACAAACACGAATTTTCTAAGGAAGGGTTTGAAAATGGAATTCATCAAACCTTGAAATGTAGAAGGTGCAATGGTAAGGCCAAAAGGCATGAAAAAAAATTCATAATGACCCTCATGAGTTCTAAATGTTGGTTTTGGAATGTCGTCAGTCTTCATTCTGATTTGATGACATCCTAAACAAAGATCCAACTTAGTGTCCATGTAATTCATCCGATAATTCATCAATGACAGGAATGGGAAATTTATCTTTAATAGTAATCTTGTTGATCTCCCTATAATCTAGACACATGTGCCATGATCCATCCTTCTTGTGTACCAATACCACTGGAGCAGAGAAAGAACTTTGACTAGGTTGAATTATAGCAGCATCTAGCATTTCTGCAACCATATGTTCAATTTCACTCTTTTAGGCATATGGATATCTGTAAGACCTAATGTTTGGGGGAATCATTCCTGGAATCAAATGAATAGCATGATCATGATCACAAATAGGTGGTAGGCTTTTGGGAGTCTCAAATACCTTGGAATGATTCTCCAAAACGTTTTAGAGATCTGGAGAAATAGATGAGATGTAGGAACCTCTAGTGAACATAATTGTGCAATTATGCTCCATTGTTATTTCTTTAGAAGCTTTTTCATGTTGTTAGAGCTGATTATCTTCCTTGATTTCCTGTGATACCCCTTAATTCAACTTCCTTTCCTTCCCAAAAAAATTTCAAGAAAAGTTCTTAAAAATTAAAAGTTATCATAGCCAAAGATAGTAGCCACTGGACTCCTAGTACAATGTCAGCACCACCCATTGGAATGGAAAATATTGGATAGCTTGATATTATGGCACTTTCAAGAGAAATTTATGGTTCCTCCATTTGAAACCATCACTTGACACTCTGGTGCTAGATATATGAAGTAATTCAATTCCTTGGTTATCTTACAATGAATAAAATTATGGGCACTATCCAAATCAATCACCACTTTTTCTTCTTGATATGTCCTTCTATCTTGAGAGTTTCAGGAGTGGCAATTCCTACCAATGCATTACAAGGTATGGTTGTAGGAATTTAGAGGGTGAGTTCCTCAGATAGAACACCAAAGCACACCGCTCACAAATAGATCACAGATCAATACACAAATATTCTTGACGTGGTTAAAACCCTTAAAGAGGGAAACAGTCCATGGCCTGAGCCAATGCGGCCACTCCAGGCAATTTATTAATAAAAGAAAGAAAATTTGCATAAGATTCTCTCATGAACAGTCACCTTACAAATGACCCTCCATGCTCTTTAAATAGAGATCATGGACCAATTGGGTGTTAAGCCACAGATCAAGTGTCGGTAATATTGAGGAGAGAATGAACCTTTATGTCTAGAACATATCGTGACCGTCAGATTTTAAGTTACAAAAGTACGTAGTAAAGAAATACACTTTACCTAACTCTACACTAGACCAAGTTATACTTAACTATTTCCTATGTGTCGAAATATCCTAACATCCCCCCTTAAGAACAACTTGGGATAGGATTTGAGGATGTACAAATATGATGCAATAGGAGAAGGAATGAGGCATTAGATCCTATCCCCCCTCAGTGACAACTTCCAGAACTCCAACCATAAATCGAAGTTTAGAAAACTTCGCCTCTGTGAGAGCCTTTGTAAAGATGTCTGCAACTTGATCATCGGTTGAACAATATTGCACTTCAAGAACATAGTCATGAATGAGCTTTATAATGAAGTGCATGTGTAGTTAAATGTGTTTGTTGCGCTGATGTTGTACTGGATATTTTCATAGTTGAATGGAACTTTGATTATCACACCAAAGTGTAGTCAGATGTTGCTGCTGAAAGCCAAACTCTGACAGGATCTGACGAAGCCACATGGATTCCTTACTAGCTTCTATGGCATCACGATACTCTACTTCTGTTGAAGAAAGAGAAATGGAACTTTGTTTCTTGCAAGACCATGTAATAGGTCTAGAACTAAGAGTGAAGACATAACCTACAGTAGAGTTCCAATCATCAGGGTCACCAGCCCAATCAAAATCAGTGAAACCAACCAATAGAGGAGATGCTTCTGCACGGTAATGAATCCCAAACTGAAATGTACTTCGAACATAACGAAGTATTCTTTTAGCTACTTTCCAATGAATTTCATGTGGGTTTTGAAATAACCGAGCAATAAGACCAACAACAAAGGAAAGGTGAGGACGAGTATGGATTAGATACAAAAGTTTTCCTACAAGCTAATGGTATAAGGTAGCATCAACTTCAAGGGTAGTACAAGTGACTGAAATTTTGGCTCCAGACTAAAAGGGAGAAGGAGCTGGCTTACAGTCTTCCATGTGAAAGTGAGATAGAAGGTCACAAGCATACTTGGACTGGGAAAGGGAAATACTTTCCTTGGATTGCAAGACTTGAAGACCAAGAAAATAATGCAAGTGTCCTTAAGTCTGTCATTTCAAACTGCTTTTTAAGGCTGGACTTCACATGTTTTATAAGGTTGGGATCACTATCAGTAAGGATAAGATATTTTTTGAGAGATTCTTCAGCGTAAATCACATAAGAATTTATTTGTCCATGCGTTTCGAACCAACCAGTGTGGTTCATCGTCAGGACAAGGATAAGATAATCAACATAAAGAACAAGAATGATAAGATACTTTCCCACTTTCTTGGTGTAGATAGTATTGTCAGAATGACACCTAGAAAAGCCAGTATCTAAAAGAAAGTTATCCATTTTGGTATCCCAAGACCGAGGGGCTTGCTTGAGACCATAAAGGGATTTCTTAAGCCAACATACAAGGTTGGAGTCTATTTGTATAAAGTCGGTAGGTTGTTCCATATAGATTTCTTCATGTAAGTCCCCAAGCAAGAAGGTGGATTTAACATCCATCTGATGGACTTCCCATTTGAAAGAGGTAGCAAGGGAAAGAACAAGGCAAATAGAGTTCATTTTGGCAATAGGGGAGAAGGTTTTAGTATAGTCAATGCCTTCAACTTGTGAAAAATCCTTAGCAACAAGACGAGCTTTATGTTTATCAACTTTTCCATTTGGTCCAAACTTGGTTCTGTAAACCCATTTGCATCTAACAAGTTTTCATCCCTTTGGAAGAGGAACAAGATCCCATGTATCATTTATCAATAATAAATGATATTCTTCATTCATATCTGCACCCCAATTTGGATGGCCTCAAGCTTTTGCAAAGGTGTCAGGATCATAATTCGTTGAAGCTTGAGCTAGTAAAGAAGAGGCTCTATTGAACTGAGAACGTGTACATCGTTGATCTATAGGATCACCTGTTGCATCCCAAGTAGCACCGACCCATTTTGGAAGTTGAGGAGCTAAAGGAGGATCGTGATAAGGTGGGGGAGGGTTGTCATCCTCGATTTCATCATAAGAAGAAGAAATATTTTCAGAAGTAGAAGGGATAGAGAGAGGTGGCACATCCACCGAACTAGGCTCGTAGGCCGATATATTTTCAGCAAACTTTACATCTCTTCTAATGATAAAATTTTTGGACTTAAGTGGAATAAGTCTATATCCTTTGACATCTTTATAATATCTGACAAAAATACATTTTTTACCCTTAGGTTCTAAAGCTTTATGTTTCTCATCTGGAATATGGGACCATGCTTCACTTCCAAAAACACGAAAGTGACTTACATCTAGTTTAATTGAGCTCCATGCTTCTTCTAGAGTGATATTCTTTAAAACCTTAGTAGGAGTACGATTTACTATGTAATTTGCACAGTTAATTGCTTCTACCCAAAAATTAAAGCTAAGTCCTTTATATTGAAGCATACAATTAGCCATTTCCTTTAAGGTGTGATTCTTCCTTTCAGCTACACCATTTTGTTGAGGAGTATATGGAACAGTATGTTCCATTTGAATTCCATGCTCAGTGAAAAAGTTGATGAATTTGTTGTTAACATATTCTTCACCATTATCAGATTTTAGCTTAAGAATTTGATGTCCATATTGTTTCTCAACAAATGCCTTAAAAGCCAAGAACATGTTAAATACTTCACTCTTGAGTTTTAAGAAGCATACCCAGTGCATATGGAGAAATCATCAATGAAAGTTAAGAAATACTTATAGCTAGAGAATGAAAAAACTGGAAGTGGACCACATAAATCACTATGCACAAGCTATAAAGGGGTCGAGGCATGCCAAGAGGTACGTTTTACAAAAATATCCCGATGATGTTTTCCGAGTACACATCTGGAATAAACACCATCTTTGCAAGATACCATAGGAAGACATGTCATCATATTTTCTTTACATAGTATTTGAAGGGAGTGATAGTTTAAGTGACCAAATCACTCATGCCAAAGTTTGCTCACTTCATAATTATGAGCAACAAATACCGAGGGAAGAGTTGATGACCCAAAGTTGTTAAACTTATAAAACCTTGTAGAATCATCAGCGATGCCAGTAGCTAAAATTTGTCTAGGATCTCTTAGGTCCTTAATTACAACATCATGAGGTGAAAATTCAATGATTTTACCTTCACCTGAATGAGTTATCTGATATACAGATAGAATTTTACAGGATAAGGTTGGAACACATAATACATCATTAAATTGACCATTGTCTAGATGAACAATTCTATTCCCTACAACACTAAGAGATCTATCATCACCAACATATATATTTTTGGTGTTACAATCATTTAAACAAGAAAACATGGCTTTGCTTTTGGCAATGTGATAAGAAGCTCCAGAATCAATGAGACACTCATGAGAATGAGAGGAAGAAGATACATTTAGTGCATAACTAGACCGAGATGCTTGATAACCACATGCAGAAAGTGTCTTGAAGATGAAGTTGAATAGTGCTCCAAATGGATGTTATGGTTCTTCATTGCAGCTTCCAAGGCTTCCGTATTCTTAAAGCATTTGGATTCTAAGTGGCCATCTTGATTACAAAGGTTGCAATGTCTATCAGTCTTCTTCCATTTGTTTTTATTTTCCTTATCATTTTGTTGAATTGATTTTGCATTTTGAGATTGAAATTTCTTAGGACCCTTGTTTGGTTTAGAACCATTCTTTTTAGGATACTGCTTCTTATGATTCTTTGAATTTGGTTGTTGCTGGGTGGCTAAGGCTTTCTTAGAAGAATTTCCAAGATTAAGAAGACCAAGATGTAAGTGTTTTTCTTGTTCTCTTATTAAAGAATCACAAAAGGCATCAAAAGAGGGGGACTTGTAGTCTTGTCCTTGAGAAATAAAGGCTTCTCTAGTACAATGGAAGGTGGAAACAAACATAGAGTAGGTTGGTCCCAACTTAGTAAGAATGGAATAGATAAGGCTACCATATTATTTCTTAACTTTAACACCTTCTAATAGAAGTCTAAGGGTCTTGAACCTGGACAAAAAATCTTCAATGGAAGAAAAATTATTTGGGTCCAATGGAAGCAACTCATTTTCAAGTTGATGGGTTCTAATTTCATTTTTAATTCCAAAAACTTTAGTGAGTTGTTTAATTGCTTTATTAAGAGTATCAAGTTCTGCGATATGAAATCTAAGGTCTAGAGAAATAAACATCCCTATCAATCAACATGCTTGATCTTGCCTATTTTCCCATTTGGTTGTCTTATCTTCATCTTTAGGTTTAGTTTCTTGGCCTGAGGCTATTATGTAAAGACCTTTACTTCTAAGTAAATCCACAATTTAGGACCACCATTAGAAGTAGTTGGTGTTTTCAAGAATAAATTGGCATGAAATTTCAATTTTAACAAAAACTAAAGCTGTAGATGCTTAAATAAATGTTCCAATGGAAAGATCTCGAAAAAATAGGCCGATTAAAAAATAACGGCTCAGAAAAAACTTTTGAATAGAGAAGTTATGGCTTTTTGAAGAAAAGTTGTTGAAGATGTCGACGAAGTGCATGAATGTGCGGAAGTGAATGATAATGTTATATGTTAAAACCGCCCCCCTTTCCTCCCCCCCTCCTTTCCAAACTTACTCTAATTAGCTTACCTTTTAAAAACAATATGTGACCCACTTTTTAAATAAGTGAAAGTCACTTTTACAATGGTACTTTATGAGCTACCCACTAAATTGTAACTTAAATAAAAGATAAAGAGACTTTAGAATTATAAGTGAACTCAAGACCTCTATTATCATAAAGTAACTTTGGACCAAGTGAGCTAGTTTAAAAGGTTAGTAATTTTTGGAAAAGATGAAGGTTTTTTTTTTTCAGTCACTAAAGCTTTGGGGTGCGCGCTTACTTGAAAAAACCATTTTTGCCTACAAAACAAAAAACCACACAACCAAACTCGGATATGCAAAAAAAAACCAAATCTTATGGCTTGAAGTTAGCTTTTGCCAGAAACTAAATATTTTCCTCAATGTTTCTAATTTTCTGATATCACGCTAAGGCACAGCGGAAAAGAGCATACACATGAGAAAAATCCTTCCTTTTTGTTTCTAATTTTCCTAGATCGCACAGAGTCACGGGGCAAAGAGCATACATAGAAATGAAAAATATAGATCCAGTAATAAAATGCAGAGAGATAAATAAACCGAGAGAAAATAACTAAAACTGCAAATAAACACTATATACCTCAAGATCTTAAAAATGACGTAGCTAGGGCTACCGTAAACCTTTTTGCATGAAACCAAAGGGGATCCTGACTAGAACAGATGCTCTTAACACAATAGAGCAGTCCTTTCAACTTGAAAGCGGTCAGAAACAATAGATCTAGGAAATGACAATCGGATGCAGTTGTACTGGCTTCGGATTTGGATCAACCCTCAAATAGCTATGATACCATGTAGGAATTTACAGGGTAAGTTCCTCATATATAATACCAAATGACACCACTCAAGAACATATCAAAAATCAATACACCAGTATTCTTGACGTGGTTAAAACCCTCAAAGAGGGAAACAGTCCACGGCCTGAGCCAACGCGGCCACTTCAAGCAATTTATTAATAAAAGAAAGAAAATTTACATAAGATTCTCTCATGAACAGTCACCTTACAAATGACCCTCCATTCTCTTTAAATATAGATCATGGACCAATAAGGTGTTAAGCCACAGATCAAGTGTCGTAATACCGAGGAGAAAATGAACTGTCGGATCACTTCATGTCTAGAACATATCATGATCGTCGGATTGTAAGTTAAAAAAGTACATAGTAAATAAACACACTTTACCTAACCCTACACTAGACCAAGTTATACTTAAATATTTCCTATGTGTTGGAATATCCTAACAATGGTCGGATTTATTTCTTCTTTCTTTACGATTGATTCCTAGTATATATCCTCTTCTTTTCACGTTTCTTATTCCTCTTCTTCCTCCTCTTCACAATCTATGTAAGATAATTTATTCTTAGCACACTTATGACCTTTAGCGTACTTGCTATCACAACTGTAACAATGCCCTTTTTCTCTTTTTTCTTCCAATTGTTGTAGTGTCAACCTTGTAGGTTGTGGAAGGTTAGGGGAAGAAACAATTCCATCTTTATAGTTGTGAGTGGTAGGATTCCTTGTTTCCATAATTTTTCTTTCAATTTTTCTTGCCAACCTGAATTTCTTCTCTAATGAATCAGGTTCCCAAAGGAGAACATCATTTTGGATGCTATCCTTTAAAGTACCTATGAACACATCAATTCTATGCTCCTCTGGAATATCTTTTACCCTTATATTCAAATTTTGGAATTCCTTAATGTGCTCCACCATTGAACCCTTTTGTTTGAGATTTATCAATTGGCTAAAGAAGGTGTTTCTTTTTGTATCCTCGTAATGTGCTATCATTTCCTCGATAAAAATTGACCAAGTGACAATTTGTCTACGAGAGAAAAGCCATCGGTACCATACAAATTGATTGGGTTCTAAATATAAAGTTGCAATGTGTACCTTTTGTGTGTTTTGCACATTATGGAGATCGAAATATTGCTCCATCTGTAGTATCCATGTTACGGGATCCTTGCCATCAAACTTCCTCATATCAATTTTCGGAACATGGTGGGTCTTCAATCCAACATTAGATTCTATGGAATCATGATTAAAGTTTCTTTTGTTCTCATCATGAGTTTTATCTACTACCTTTTCACCATTAGGAAGCATTTCTTTAAGCAAATTTGTCAAACCTCCTTTCAAACCTTCCATGTATTTATTCAAATCTTCAATGTTTACTTCTAAACCATCCATCTTAGATTCCACACCATCAATATTAGCTTCCACGCCATTCATCTTAGCTTTCACGCCTTTCTTTAAACCATTCATCTTAGCTTCTATTACTTTTTGTGAGAGTGAAATTTGTTGCACTTGGTCTCGTAATTTTGATATATCATGTTGCATTTCTTCCTCTTCTTCATGAGTCATGGTATAACTTTTAGGTTGCTTACTAGGTGTTTTTGTTTTCTTTCTTTGGGACATAAATTAATGATAATTATGCTTCACGATGCCCTTTGAATTACTTCAAACTATTTTTTCAAACCAAAGTTATGCAAAATTTTAAAAAGACTAGACGCATTTTTTCGCTTTGTAGGAGCTCGATAATGAATCTGTTGTATCCATGTACTTTCATACCTCCAAGGTTTGCAATTTCATCTTGTGGTATCCCTATGAGCCTTCTTTCCAACACCACAAGTCTGATCAAGATTGGATTCTCCAAGAAAGAGTTATCCAAATATCCCACGATGGCCTAATTATAGACTAGTTCAGTACAGCGAACTTGTACGAAGTGCCACGTGCCACTATTTCGACCTTCGGACCTAGAAACGATACAAAAAAACTACAATTTGTCCTCTTTCTGTAACTTTTTACGAAATTTCAATATTATGCTTAGAGAGAAAGTTATGACAATGTTCCCCAGGTCACTTGTTTGAAATATAATTCGGGAGACTGCAAAAATCATAACTTCCTTGGATCATATCTCTGAAAATATAGTGAGAGAAGAGATGAATTTCGGTCCCGAGGTTCACCAAGATTTCGGCTCAAAGGGGTTTTAATTTTAGCTTCTGAGACTTCGTATAAAAAATTTATAGCAAAAATTCCACGATAACCTGTTTGAAGCAGTGAAACTCTAGAATCTAAAGCTCTGATACCAAATGTTATGCAACTAGCTCACAAAATTGAATAAAATATAGATTAACAACTTCAAATCATCCTCTTTGAGGGGAAAATCTCCTTTAAATTACAAAAATGAACAATTCTTTGATGATACAAATGATAAGACCTCCTTTCTATATATAGGAGTTTAAGGGGTCCCAATACAATCAGAGCCTACATAACAATAATATTGTAGGGGCATAACACTAACAATAGTGGACTTCTATGGGGCACAATATTAACAACATGGGGATTATATGAGCACAATAATACAATAAGGGGTTTGCACTAATAGCAATAAGGGGTTACACTAGTAGTATAGGGACCTAACATATTTGGTGTCATGAGAGATTTAATTGAATACTGTTTTATATTTGTATATGTTTGTGTGTGTGCATGCATGTGAGTTTTAGTGACACCAATGGGTGCTATTGACAACACTATGAGAGATTATCTCAAAAGTTTCCTTACATCATGTTGATTTATTGAATTTAACTCTCAAGTAACCCTTTTTATGTAGAAGTGATAGTATAGTGGTTCATTATATATCTGATCAAACTCTTTCCAAGCCACTAATCATAGTGAGATAAATGGGGAATAACAATTCCACAAAATATTTGGTGGTCCCATGGTACAGTATCATAACATGGTCAATGCAAAGAAAAAAAACATTAATCCTATGTCCTAAGATCCAACCTCTTGAAGCTAGGGTTTCTAGCATTAAGTCTTCACTTAAAGGTATCAGTGGCATAATGAATAGACAAGGTTTAGTGTTGGTGGAATTAAGTACCCACTAGGGTATCCATATACTATATCTAACCATTTATCCAAATAAGGAGGAATCTATGGCTAATGAAGTGTGGGCCACACACATGAATTTTTGTGATAACCCCTACCCACACTTTTCAGATCACTAGTTGTGGTATTAGTTTCCAAAGATCTGTATGAAAAGAATTGTTTGTTATGATACTTCGATGTGGGTTACCCAAATGGAATATATTTATCTCTCCATGGCATTATTAATGACCCATAAAAACAAAAAATTGGGTCTTATATTTGGATTTAAAACATAGGAAATTATACCAATTGTATGAGAAAGCTTATGGAAGCTATATTTCCTACACCTAGTTTATACATATCCTTTATTATCATTATAAATGTGACACTCACTCTTTGGGAAATATAATTATTTGGATTGGATCATTATATTATTTTTCATCCATCTTGATGCTTTCAAAGTGGAAAAGGCAAGGGAATGAACTCATAGGACCATTTTTACCTATGAGATATAGTTTGGAAAATTGGGATTTGAAACCTTCTAGGAGCATTTGGAGGTATCGAGAACATTCTATAAGAGGAATGATGAATACTCTATAAGAGTCAATATTGTAACTCCAATCAATAGTCAAAGGAGTCAAACCTAACCACTCATAGGTTATCGAGTTGTGTTACATCAACTTGTTCCTCATGGGAAAGAGGATAGCCACATGACCATGATGAAAAATACTCTTATAGTCAATATTGTAACTCTATTCAAGAGTTGAAGGAGTCAACCTAACCACTAGTAGGCTATTGGGCTGTGTTATAACTAGGCCACTAGGAGGAAAATGGATTCCATTAATTTTGACTGCATCTTGTTCCATAGATGAAAAAAGTAGCTGAGAGGGATAGGAAGAGAGCACACAAAGAGAATTTGAGCATTGTAGTAGTGCATGGGCCCAAGCCTTAGTTATTTATACTTGCATCCATTTTCTATTCAGAGAAAAGAGAGCAGAGAAACCTCACCTTCCAGCTAGGTTTTCTCCTGAAAGGGTCTCCTAGGATATATCTTGCATCAATTATGGTTTGTGAATTTTTATTTTGTTGTTATGTATTTTTTTCATAATTATAATTTTCATGCATATACAATAATAATAAAAATTACATATCCATAAATCTAAAGAGAAATAAGCCCTCATAGTATAGATTTCAGATTTGTAAGTATAATTATATCAGATTTGTTGTGATAAACTATCCCTTGGCATATCCAAGACGGTTTATGGATCGTAGAATTTTTTTTCCAAACAAACATATTTTTGGACTATATTTTCACCTTTGAGAAATTGGAAATCCACATAAAGAGCCTATTTGATTCATTTTATAAAAAATGTTTTCTTAGTGGTCTCAAGGAATCAGTTAAAGCACATGTCATGACGAAGTGGCCAAAAACATGGTTGGAAGCTTGTGACAGGGATAAATAAGATGAAATGGTGATGAATTTAAAAAACAAGTGACATTTACTCACTACTAATTGTAGCCCCATTTGGTGACTATCCCATCTCCTCCTACTAATATCTGGTAAGAATATGATATCTCTAGAAGAAGCAACATAATGTCAATGCCTCCACCTTTGCTATAATTGTGATGACTGATATTCCAAAGGACACAAATATAAATAATAAAACATATTTCAAATGGATGGATACTTATAAGAAAATTCTAAATACATATTCATAGAAGACACTCTTGAACCCACTTTGGACAATGCTACCTCTCTAGTGGATGAGGAAAACACTTAGAAAGATCCTTCCAAGGAAACCCAAAATTATTTACACTCCTTATCTATTTACTTAGCAAACAATGAAACTGATCGATTATATCAAGCATCACAAAGTAATTGTATTCATTGACAGTGAAAACACCCATATTTGTATTCATGGAGTATGTCCACATAAAGTTTTTTCATTATTATTTTTTTCCTATACCTAATTTTTAAATTATGATTATCAATAGAAGTATGATGACATGTGGTGGTCAATGTGAAAATGCGAAACTCTAAATCGCTAAGTACCATCCCAAAACACACATGTCTGCTATTGGCATGGGTGGTTTTGACGTAGTCCTGAAGGAATAATGGCTATGCAATTTGGCACATATCATAGTGAATTTCAAGGATTTATGCTTATGATTCACTAAAGAAGGGAATAAGCATATGATCAAATGGCTTACATTTGTTTTACTTAAAATTGTCACCACTCATTACATGAAGAAGTTGCTGAAGAAATTCCACTCATAAATTATTGCATAATTTAATGTCATACAAGTAGTGGACACTTCCCCACATGATATTCACCTTGATTTGATGTTGGTCCTCTCCAACCATTAATAGACATTTTAAATACCCTATGGGGTTAACCTTCATGAGGGGAACATGACCATGATATTTCACTAGTTGTTGGTAATCCACCACTCAATGTGCATTCTTATAGCCACCTATTTGCATAGAAGAATGAAATTAAAAAACATCATCCAAGCATTGTTGAGGCTAGACTCATATGTCATAGTATTATCCCTATTCATCATTGGTGGTCATGATGTTAAATAAAGAGTATAATTGGAACATGTGTCCTAATTTTTGAGCCTTCAATAAATTGACCACAAAATACAAACTTCCCATTGTAGTTATTGATGATCTCTTGGATGAACTTCATGGACCCAAATATTTCACCAAACATGATGTTTATTTCAACTACAACCAAATATGGATGAAAGAGGAAAACATACCAAAGACAACATTCCACACACATGAGGGTCATTATGAGTTTTTAGTAATTCCCTTTGGCCTTTAAAATTCTCCAACTACCTTACATAGCCTCATAAACAAAAATTTTTGACCCTTTTTATTAATTTTTGTGTTGGTATTCTTTGATGATATCCTAATCTACAAAAAAACATGGGATTATCAAATAGGACATGCGAATAGAGACTTTAAACTCCTATGGGACCACCAACTATTCCTAAAGTACTCCAAATGTTCTTTGGGGTCTTTATAGATTTAATACTTGGGGCACACTATTAGTGAGGATGGTGTACCAATACATCTCAAGAAAGTTTCAACTATGCGAGAGTAGCCTTGACCCAAGAAATTAAATCATAATTGGGTTCTTAAGGTTTAATAACTACTACATGAAATTTGTGAACAAAATATGGAAATTTGTTGCCACCCTAACATCCTTGCTTAGAAAGAATGCCTTTGTATGGAGAAAACTAGCCAAATAACTCTTCTTGGATTTAAAGGATGCCATGTGCGTTACTCTAGTATTAGTTGTTCCCAATTTTAATAAGACATTTTTCCTCAAATGTGATGACTTAGTTGGAGGCCTTGACGTGCTTTTAATGCAAGAAGGGCACCCCTTTGCATTCACTAGTAAATAGTTTTGTGACCATAATTTGGGTAAATCCACATATGAGAAATAGATAATGACCATCCTTCATTTCATGGATACCTAAGTTCCATATGTCATAGGGAATTGTTTGTAGATCATGACTAACCATCATTGTATAAAGTACTTTCATGAACAAATTTTATTATTACTAAAGCAAGATAAGTGGTCCTTGAAGATGATAGGGTATTATGATGACATTTTTTAATAAGAAGGTTAAAGAAAATGTGGTGGTGGATGATTTATGTCAACAATGTTAGGAGGATGGATCCATATTCTCCTTATCTTTACTCATTCTAGGTTGGTTTGAGGAAGCATGTTAAGGATGGTTGGAAAATAACATTATAATTCAACTAATCCAAAGGCTTCAAGAATAACACAACCCTCTTAAAAGGTATACTTATAACATACTTAGTAGCAAGTTACATTGAGATATAAAGGGCTCATTGTTCTAGTACAAAGATATTTAAAAAAGGTTCTTAGAATAATTATATTCATTAGCTATAGTAGGTCAGTCAATATTTAATAAAACATATAAACTAACTAGGCACTAGCCCTTCTAGGAAGGCATGTAAAATTACATCTAATACTTTGTAGCAACTTGTAACACTTGATAAAGAAACAAGGATGAGAAACTAAATATGTGAGGGGAATTATGACAAATATAAGAATGACATCTCTATGGATTTTATATTGGGTCTTTTGAAGGTGCGAAACAAATAAATGTTCATGGTGGTAGTTGATTGTCCTTCCAAATATGATCTTTTGTCTGCCTTATCACATCTATTTACCCCCCTCCTAAGTTACAAGGTGATTTGAAAACTCCCTGTCTTCAAGTTGGCCTACATAAACATAAGTAATCCCCTCTCCAAAAGACATGTGGTTCTATACATGGTCAAATTAGTATAAATAAGAAACACCACTCCTCCATTTTATCGTCTAACTCGGCCAAGGAGACAAAAATAATTCATATTAGTGAAGAAGAAGGATAAGGGTTCATATCTCATGAACCTAAAAGTTGGTTGCATGAGAAAGACATGGATTTTATCTCTAATTTTTGGTTAAGTTTTCTTGGTGGTTTTTCTATTAGATTTTGTGGCATCTTATGGGTAGAATAGGATAAGTTTGGAGTATTATTTCAGCCTTCTTGTGGCACTAAAACTTGGCCTACCTCAAGAATGTGGCAAGGAACATTTTTTGGCCTCTTTACAGGCTAAATATTTGACCCTTTTACAGACCTGTGATCTATGAATTTTGGCCATGTGATTACACAAATGTCATCCTCGTGGAGGAGTCGATTTCGGCCCTAAAGAAACACTAATTTTGGCCCTATGGAAAGTATAGATATCAACCCTGTTGGGAAGTAGATCTCATCCTTGTAGAGAGAGACCTAAACCCTATATTAACTCAGATTTTTGTTATTGATCTCAGCCTTTAATGTCACAGAATTCAGCCCTACTTTGACCTAGTGTATAACTAAATTTGAGCTTAAATTTGATCGGAATTGAAGGGCATTGAGGTAGAGCTTAAGAGAGTTGTTTGGTGTAAACTTTTGATCAACCTTTTAGAGCAATCTTGAAATCCTTTTAGCATATTTTGTAACATCTTGTTGAATCATTCTTGTAGCTATTGTTGATATTTCTTGTAGAATAGGACTTGAATACTTCTTGTTGCAAACCTAAAGAGACTTGGAGTAGACTTTTTGGAGAAGGATTGAAGCCATTGAAACAATACTTTGAAGCAATGTTTTTGTAAAGGTTGGAGCCTAGATTTATAATTGAGGATTGGAGTCCTCATTCAAGGTTGGAGCCTTGAAGAAATTGAATATTTGTTTGTATAGGTTGGAGCCTGAATTTTTGTGAAAGAGGATTGGAGTCCTCACTATCTTTTTTAATAAAGTTATTTTATTATACTACTTCTTGTGTTTCTGGTTTAAATAGTGATAAAATCCTAACTAGCATAATATAACAATTGAAAGAAATATTGATTCACCCTCTCAATATTTTTAACAAAGAGAATACTATATTTTTACAACTAAATAAAATTAGGATCCAATAAATAAAAGCAGTAATATGCATTTGTAAACCCTTTTGTGAAGTTAAAAACTAATAATGTTAATCAAATCCAAAAAAATGACTTTTAATAAAATCTTTAAGTTAAAAAATTATGAGAAGCTTCAATAATGTAAAGTTCTCGGCATTTGACTAAAATTTGTACAAAATTGCATGTTCAAAATCCTTAAAGTTTGGAGTTTCCCCATGTTTTTTTTTTTGCAATTATTCAGCTTCATTGTTGAAAACATTATTTTCATCCTATTTTCATACTTCTATTACCCAAATAGAAAAGACAAGTGGGTCCTTCTATGGGTGAATCTCGTTCGCACTCAGGATGGAACTAAATTCTTGAGTTATCTCCATTGGCAGTTAACAAATATATATTGCTATAAATTACAAGATTTAGTAACCCTCTCGTGGAATTTTGACTATAGATTTCATACGAACAAGTTGTTTCCAACCTCTAATTGAATTGTACCAATGATCAAGAAAAATATATTAATATATAACATTCACCACCCATTTCATCATTTTCTAGTAGTCCTTGGAAAACTAAAATCACCAATTGTGGCTAATTTAATCATGAATGAGTCTTTTAGAATATCCTACATCACATCTTCTTACCAACATGCATCCATTCACATTCACCTATGCTAGAAGACCATTTGAAGCATTCAGTCACCACCCAAAAACAAAATCATTAATATTTCAATAATATGACCACCCTGGCTCATTTTAATTTCCCATTCCCCATTTCAAATGTATACTAATATTTTTTGTACAAGTCGCATGACAGGATGACACGAGACACTAAGGACATAGAAATATGAGTGCCCAACAGGAGATATAACGACCTAGACACACACAATTTTTTATATATATTAAAAATTATAATGAACTTGTAAATCAAACATACAAAAATGAAATATAGTCAATTTTTTTATTTTATTTAGAATTTAGAAAATAAAAACATTTATAATTTTACGTGATCATGATACAAATTCAATCATACAATTTTTCTCTTTGACCTGTTGTCTTGCTAAAACAATGTTTTTTACTATTATAACTTTACTTCTAGCAAATGGAACACTAGCAAACCTGAAGAAAATGAAGGAGAGATGACAACATCGATGGGGGAATTCCTACCTTTCCTTTAATTTTTATATCTTCCTTTGATGATTGAGACATGACTTATGAGACATGATGAAGGTAATTTGTACTGTTGCAGGAAAAAATTGAAGATTGGTGGACAAATCCACTTGCAAAGCACTTGGACTCCCTTATAATACTACATCATGACCCTCAACTACACTCCAAAACATACCTCCAACTTGTGGAGTGAAATGAACTTAAATAAAAGGAAAATCATATTTTTATGAGTTGTAAGAATATTTTACCAGAGATACAATGAATTGAACCCAAATAAATGGAAAATCATGTTTTTATGAGGTGTAAAAATCCATAATGTCCCCACTTAGCAAGTTTTTCTAAGTAAATACATTTTTGCACAATTTTGTCATTTTGGCATACTTGACTTAGGAAAAGTGCATTAGGAGGACCCCACTTGACTTTTTGAGGAAAGAAGGCTCTCAAACATTAGAAGAGAAGATAAATTAAGAATAAAGTGGGATTTGGGGGGCACTCCAAAAGGGAATTCACACCCCTTAGGATAATTTGACTTGTGGGAAGAGAGAAAGGAGGGAATTTGGCTTGAGGGACCCACATGGAGGAAGAAAGGGGGAAACAAAGATAAATAGAGGTGGAGGGCCTCATTTTGGGACTTTTTTTGCCAATTTTAGAATTTAACTCTTGTACACTTGAGTTGTTGAGCCAACTCTACATCATGTCGTTCAACATAAGAGGTTTCCAGGTGAGAATCTCACCTCTTCCTTCAATGGAATTCGAGTGCCATCCCTAGGAGAGTTTAACATACATTTTGGGAGTTGATCCAGAAGTAAGTTCAGGCATTCATAGTGAATTCTGTGGGCATATTAGGCACAAAAGAGGAACTCACACCCTTTGGGAGAACCAGCTTTAGCAAAGATCAAATTCTGGGCTTTTGAGGGATTTTTCCTTTGGGATTTTGCAGGAGATTAGTGGTTATTTGCAAGCTTGATTTTGGGGGAATTTTTGGGGGAGAATTGGGAAACTTTTGGGCATGTGCAGGGGGTCACTAGTTATCCTGTGCAGGGGATAGGAGGCAAGGATAGTTTGGTGTAGGAAGGAGCTGGAGAAATAAGGGAGATTTTAGGAGAAATTGGAAGCTTGGATGTTTTGCATGACATTATGATATATTGGGGCGGATTCTACAACAGTTCTGGAGGTGCATACTAGCTAGAAGAGTGGGCATTTTATCCCCATTTTGTCAATATTCCGAACCTTGGAAGTTGCGCTAAAATATTTTTGGGTTTTTCTGGTCATAAGGAGAGAACACAATAGGACAAGTTTCTGAATTTTCTGACCACTATAGAGGGTAGAAATCCAATTTCTCTTCCAACAGCAGTGACAGAGAATTCTGGGCTAGCACGGTCATGGAGGGGAGCTCATTCAACACATGGGAAATATGATTTCCATCTAGGCATTCCTTTGCTTGATGTAGCAAGCCCAAGTTCATTAATTCTCACTCATTATACCCCACTTGATCAATATAATAACAGGGCTCAATGTTTTTGGTGCAAATTTATGGTGTATCTGATATATCTTCTTGTGTGTTAAATTTTTGGTTGCATGCCCATGACTTAGTTCTATTATCACTTAATATTTATTTTAGGAATATTATAGTGGCATAAGAGTTGTGATCTGGCTATTTGTGGAAGATATTTCCTATGACCCCAAGAGATAAGGATAATATAGCTTACCGGAGGAAAAGATATAGGAGTAGAGAGAGGGAGTTGGATATTACCCTAGATCTGAAGTTTCATGAGCAGGAGAAGGAAGGAAAAAGCATGTGGGACAAAGATGATGCAACCTTCGAGAGCATCTTGAAGGCTTTCAATAATCTAGAAAAGGGGAAGAGAGAGATGTTAGAGGAGATGAGGCAACAAAATCATAACACAAACATCCACAGGGACTTCATAGGAGGAGAGAGCTCAGGTGTTTCCCATCAATTCGACTATTAGTCTCCTCAGACCCACCCTCACATCTACACTGGACCCACGAGGTCTACCATACCCACGTTTTTGGCTCCCAGTGCTGGAGAGTAGCTAGGGAAGGATGATATGCCTATGGGGGAGTACTTTCGTGAGTGGCAGTCCAAAGGAGAGGAGTTTTGAGCTGCCTTGAGTGTCAAAGATTATTGACAGTCCAACCAAGGTAATAATGGGAAGGGAGCATGAGGCTCATACATGGAGAGCTCAGATATACAACACATTCTTGGGAGATTATATCTCCCACATTTGTTGGATCTCCAAAGTGTTATGCCAGAGCATGGGTGGATAAATTATATACATATTTTTAGCTCAATCAGATGATGGACGTGGAAGCCATTAAAATGGCTACCCTGCATTTAGAATGGGAGGCCCATGATTGGTGGTTCCATGGGTTATCTACATTATGGCATGCTAGTGTGACCTCTTATGAGGAGTTTACTCATAGGGTTGTGAAGCATTTTGAAAGGAGGGAGCCTGAAGTACATTTCAGGGAGTTGACTTAGCTCAAATAGATGAAAACCTAGAGCATTACGTAACATAGATTTTGAGGGTGTCAGTGACAGTGCCAAATTTATCAAAGGCCAGGAGGGTTTTCCTGTTTGTGGAGCAGTTGGTTGAGTCTTTGTGAGGGTTAGTGAGCTCAAGAAGATTGTTACTCTTGAAGATGCAGTTAGTTGCACCCAAGATTTCTGGGACACAATTCCCAAGACTAGAGCACCAATACCCACTCGACTTCATTTTCCATAGAAGGGTAGAGACACTAGACCCCCAATACAAAGGGAGACTCAGGGGTGTGAACAATTGAAAGAGGAGACTAGGAAAGACCTTTGAAGGTGGAAGTTATGCTTTACGTGTCAGGAGCCATGGGCACCTAGGCATAGATGTGCCATGGGAAAGTACCATTATATAGAGGTTTTCTCGTATAGTGAGTCGGAGGATGATATTGAGCTAGATGATGATGGAGGCGATGGTGGGAACTAGGCTATTGGAGGAGGAGGCCCGCCTCCCCCAGCTAAAGGATATCATTTTCTACCTACAAGGGGAGTCATTGATTCACTTTGGGGAGTGCCAAAGTATTTGATGTTGAGGATCAGGGGCACGGTGTAGGGGAAACGTGTGTCAGTTTTTGTGGATAGTGGGGCTACCCACAATTTTGTTGATGCATAAATGGTGGAGAGGAGAGGGATACCTATTGATACTTTTGAGGGTTTTTCAGTCCTAGTACTTGGGTGTAGGACTATGCAGTGCAATCAATATGTCCCTAGCATGACTATCACTATGGGGATCTACTCGATGATAGAACACTTCTTTGTTGTTGATGTACTGGACTCCAATGGGGTGATGGGCATCCAATGGTTCTACTCTTTGGGGCGTGTGACCAAAAAATGGAGGAGGTTGGAGATGGAGTTCACAAGGCAAGATAGGAAGTTAGTGGTGCTAAAGGGCATGCACTTGTACCCACCGCAGACAATGTCAACGCATAGGATGGAGGCAGATTTATGACACAAAGATATAGAGTGGGCTGTGGAGCTCAAGGTCACAGAGGCAAGGACTGATCCATGACCACCCCATCCTGATATTCATGAAATATTGGACATGTACCCATTTTTTTGGAGATATCCCACTAGGTCGTCCACCAGATCAAGGATTTGAGCACACCATTGAGTTGGATGAGGGTGTGAATGTGGTTATCACTACACCATAATGACATCCCAAGGCTTATAGGGATGAGATAGAGCGGGCCATACATGAGTTGTTCATGTTAGAGTATATCTGTCCCAACTCTAGTCCTTTCACTTCATAAGTGGTGTTGGTAAATAAAAAGGTTGGGACCCTCCATAAGTGTATTAATTAAAAATATATGAAAAAGAGGACCTTAGAGAAAAAAATATTCCATTCGACACATTGACGAGCTAATGGACAAACTCAGGGGGGCAAAGTATTTCACCAAGATAGATCTGCAGTCAGGGTACCATTAGATTTAGGTGAGAGAGTAAGACATCTCAAAGACAACATTTCAATGTCACTATGGTCACTTTGAGTTTTTTGTTGATGCCCTTTGGGCCAACCAACACCCCAGCTACCTTCCAATCTTTCATGAACCATGTGTTCCACAAGTTGTTGCAAAAATATGTGCTACTTTTCTATGACGATATCTTGATATACAATCGGATGTGGAAGGAGCACTTGCAGCATGTGGAAGAGGTGTTGTGTATCTTAGAGGAGTAGAATCTATATGCCAAGGTGTCCAAATGTGAGTTTGGGCTAACTGAGATGTTGTACCTTGGCCACATCATTGTGGATGATGGAGTGTGAGTCCACCAGGAGAAGATCAAAGCCATCCTAGACTGACCTACACCTCAGAACGTGATGTATTTTAGGGGATTCTTGGGCATATGCACATACTACAAGAGATTCGTGAGAGGGTTCTCCCAGTTAGCATATCCCCTCATAGACTTAACCAAGAATGGGGCATGGACAGATTCATCGGAAGAGGCCTTTGAACACCTCAAGAAGGTTATGAGAAATTTCTTGGTGTTGGCTTTCTTTGATTTCAAACAACCCTTTGTTTTGGAGCGTGATGCATTTGGAGAGGGCCTTGGATTAGTTTTTATACAGGGGGGACACCCGATCACTTTTGAGAGCTGGAAGCTAAGGTTCATGAGAGGTTGTATTCCATATACAACAAGGAAATGCTAGCCATAATGCATGCATTATCCAAGTATCGACAATACTTGGTCGGCAATAGGTTCAAGGTGAAGACTGACCACAACAATCTCATATTTTTCTTGGAGTAGAGAGAACTTAATCAGAGACATAAAAAGAGGGTCAGTAAAATCTAGGCCTATGATTTTGACATTGAGTATGTCAAAGGCAAGCATAATGTGGTTATCGATGCATTATCCAGGAGGCCTACCTCATGAACATTTGCCCAAGATTGGAGGGAACAGTTACTGGTGGAGTACTCCAAGAACCAACACGCACATGAGGTCTTGGATGACACTGCAAGGGATGATAGATATAGTGTGATGAATGGCGTGATCTACTACAAGGGTTGGATTTATTTGGTGTCAGGCTCCCATCTATGGGAGAAGATCATGTAGCTTGCACGTGACTCTCCACTAGCAGGTCATCAAGGGTTTCTTAAGACATACATGGCCATGAGGGAGCGCTTCACATGGAGGGACCTCAAGGGAGATGTTTTGAGGAATGTGCGGGAGTGTGATGTTTGCCAAAGGAATAAGGGTGAGTTGACACATCTAGCAATTCTACTTCAACATCTCCCTATTCTTGATGGGAAGTGGGAGAGCATATCCTTTAAATATTTGCAACTAATAATTCTCTTCCTAGAAGTATCTGATAAACAATGAATTAATCATCTTGTTAGCATGGTCGAGTGCGGGTACAATTCCTGCACCGCTAGTGAATCTTCAACTATCATGACAACTCACCACTCCATGCAAACACATTGTTCTGGAATGATTAACTCGAGTTGGGCTTGGAGCATAGAGGACAATTAGGGATATGGTGGAGATTAGGTCGTCGGCTGAATACCTAGAATAACATTTTGTTATAGCTGAAAGGCTTAGCATGAGCTATTATTTTTATTTTGTTATAGCTGAAAGGCTCAGATTAGAATGCTTTTTATAATTTGGTTACAGTCATAGGCCTAAATGAAAGTATAAAATGTAGGACATATGGAAAATGGTAGCGAGCGATAGATATAGCAAGGATACTTTGATTCGTTCCTTTTGTAATTTTGCTTGTATCGCCCTCGTTTTGGGCTGGATTCGAATTCATGATGTATATTTGTTGATCATTATTTATATTTGTTGATCATTAATAGAAAGGAACTACGCCATGATTTCTCAATCTTGCACTATAATTCTGTGTTGATGCGTTGCTTAAAGAATTGAGTCTTTATGTATCCTAAACAGGGAAATGAGTTGGTTGGCTAGGGCCCAGCCAACCGAGCTTGTTCTCCCTCATGTTATTCTCTCTTTGTTTTTATTAAGGTCTGTTAATTAATTTTAATGCAAAGTGGGAAGTAAACAAACATTTATTTTATCTTTCTGCAAAGTTTGAATTTGATTTCATTACAGTGTGACGGATCCGTGGTGTGCGCCCAGTTTGATTGAAGTTAAATCTTATGATTTCCTTCTTTGAAGTTTAATCTTGTTTTTTGCCTGGATCGTGCAAGCACGCATTCCTGCACTAGTGCATTTACAGTTTCACATATTGATTCTTTCGGTTCATTACAGTAATAGCCTTTTGTTTTTATTTGATAAGTCTTAATGCGACCTTGAAGAGCATGATTTTTATTAAGTCTTAATGTGATTCTGAAAAGAGTGATTTCTATTCTAAAGTTCTTTTGATCTTTTAAATTAAACATGCTTCTGAAAATCAGAAATTGAACGTTGTTGCGACACACTGATTTGTGCTTGCACTTTATGATGTTAAGAAAAGATCTGATTCATGCGTAATGATTCTTAAAGGAAATATTTCTGAGTTCAAAAGGTTATGAATGCAAATCAGTTCGTGTGGATAACTATTACAGGATTGAAGCCTGCTGTCACAATTAAATGATCTCTTAGATTACATGCAGAAGTTATTTAATTAAAGAAGAGTGTGCTTTGGCTTTGGGAATTAATTCTGAGACATTAAGATTAGTTGAAGCATCTTTCGGTTTGAGGAATTTATTTTGAAGTTATGTTTATCTTTGCAAGCTATTTTTCCTAGTTAACACATTCTTTATTTTCTTAAAAGAAGGATTGGAAAACTTGGTGTAGGAACCTCTGTCCCGGTACAGGAATCGATCTCTTGATACAGTAACAGAGTGCTCTAGCCTTGGGGTTTAGAGTTCCTGCATAAAGACATAAATCTTCAGTACAGGTGTAAAATATACTCCCAGGACCTAAGCTTTGTTCTGGTACTAGTGCGAGCACATTGCAAAAGTACAAGAATAATAAGTTAGTACAGGGAGGAAGATCTATAAGAGTTAGATATCTTCAAGTGTCCAATTATTAAGTTGGCACACAACTATACTGAAGATAAACATAGATTTACCTTTTCATTAATCAGATATTGTTTGCAAGAGGTTTTGAGAATTCCTTTCATTTATTTTCCTGCAAAAGTACTTTCTTTCATATTCCAGCACTAGAATATCTTTGGTGTAAATCCCGAGTGATATTTTCTTTTTTATTCTGCAAGATTGCAATTAAGGAAGTAGGAATAGAGTTTGGAAAAGTTCATATCATTTCTAGCATTTCCTGTGCTTTTTCTCTAATTTTATGAAACCCCTGGGTTGACAATTAAGTGTTGAAGGAGTCTGCTTGACCGTAATTCCTGCACCCAACATTTTGGTGCTATTTTCAGGGAAGCAATTTGAAATTGGTAAGAAATTTCCATTTTCTTCAATAGGGGTAAGTCTACTATTATTTTTGCTGTAGTATGCTTCTATTGTTTTGAGGATTTTACGAGTGTTGATTTTCATTTCCGTTGCAACAATTAACAGATTCTTTTTCTTTTATAAGCATTTGAATTTTATTTTTGGATTTGATTTTTTTTAAATGAATGCCTAAGAAAGGTAGGGGTCTAAAGCCCAATAACGGTCGACAAAATACTAAAAGATCTGATTTTTTTTTTCATATTGGACCTTCTTTTGCAGGCACCAAGTCTAAGTTAACACAAACTCATCACGCTGGAATAATCCACCTAGATTTTGGATACAACGATTCTAGTGTGAATCAACCCAAAAAGGGGAAGGAGGAGGCTAAAGGCGATGGTTCCATGTTGCCTTTTGACAAGGATTGTCTCAATATGAAAATAAACCATGGTTAACCATGTTCCAACACCTCATTGTGACAAAGATTGTCCCAATATGAAAATCACCATGATCAATCATGGTCAACCATGGTCAATAACCATGGTCACATTGTGACAAAGATTGTCCATTGGTCCAACATCACATTGGGACAACCATGGTCATACATGGTCAACCATGTTCCAATGTAGCAGTGTGACAAAGATTGTCTCTTCGTCCAATGTTACATTATGACAACATGATCATCCATGGTGAACGATGGTTCGACGTCACATTGTGTCAAAGATTGTCTCGATATCAAAATCAACCAAGGTCAACTATTATCCAACGTCGCGTTGTGAGAAAGGTTGTCTTAGTATCAAAATCAATTATGGTTAACCATAGTCCAACGTCACATTGTGATAAATATTTTGTCAATATGAAAATAAATTATGGTAAACCATGTTTATTTTAGGGTTTATAATATTTATCTTAGGGTTTATAATATTTATCTTAGGGTTTATATACCTTGGGATTATAATATTTATCCCTTAGGTTTAATATTATTCTCTTGGGTTTATAATCCCTTGGGTTTATTATTCCCTTGGGTTTATAATATTTATCTTAGGGCTTATATACATTGGGTTTATAATATTAATCCCTTGGATTTAAAATTATTCCCTTGGATTTATAATCCCTTGGGGTTTTATAATTGTCACATTGTGTCAAAGATTGTCTTAATATGAGAATCAACCATGGCCAACCATGTTCCAATATCACATTGTGACAAAGATTGTCTGAATATGAAACCAACCATGTTCAACCATGGTCAATCATGGTTAATAACCATGGTCACATTGTGACAAAGATTGTCTCTTAGTCCAACATCACATTGTGACAGCCATGGTCATCCATGGTCAACCACATTCTAACGTCGCATTATGACAAAGATTGTCTCAATATGAAAATCAACCATGTTTAACCATGGTCGATAACCATGGCCACATTGTGACAAAGATTGTCTCTTGGCCCAACCTGACATTATGACAACATGGTCATCCATGGTCAACCATGGTATGACATCGTATTGTGATAATGATTGTATTAATATGAATATTAATCATGCTCAACCATTGTCCAACGTTGCATTGTGAGAAAGGTTTTGTCAGTATGAAAATTAATAATGGTCAACCATAGTCAACCTCACATTGTGACAAAGAATTTTGCAATATGAAAATCAACCATGTTTATTTCAAGGTTTATAATATTATTCCCTTGGGTTTATAATCCTTTGGGTTTTAGTATGAATCCCTTGGGTTTATAATATTTATCTTAGGGTTTGTATACCTTAGGTTTATAATATTAATCCCTTGGGTTTAATATTATTCCCTTGGGTTTATATTATCTTGGGGTTATATAATTGTCACAGTGTGTCAAAGATTGTCTCAATATGAAAATCAACCATGGTCAACTGTGTTCCAATGTCACATTGGGACAAAGATTGTCTCAATATAAAAGTCAACCATGGTCAACCATGTTCCAATGTTGCATTTGGACAAATATTGTCTCAATATAAAAATCAACCATGGTCAACCACATCCAATAACCATGGTCACATTATGAAAAAGCTTGTCTTTGGGTCCAACATCACATTGTGATAACCATGTTCCAATGTCATATTGTGACAAATATTGTCTCAATATGAAAATCAACCATGGTCAACTATGGTCAATAATCATGGTCATATTGTGACAAAGATTGTCTCTTGGTCCAATGTCGCATTGCTACAAAGATTGTCTCCATATGAAAAGTATTCATGGTCAACGATGGTCCAACGTCGCATTGTGACACATATTCAAAAATCATGAGAAATTAGTCAGTTACGACTACCTCTCATGGAAATGGTCATACGTTTGAATGACTTACTTAACGCAGTTGAATCCCAAAAATGATATCTAAAATAAACCATGGTAAACCATGATTGTTTTAGGGTTTATATACCTTGAGTTTATAATATTAATCCCTTCGGTTTAATATTATTTCCTTGGGTTTAAATCCCTTAGGTTTTTAGTGTAAATCCCTTGGGTTTATTAATCAAAGGGTTCATATTCGTAGGGTATAATGTTATTCATAGGGTTTTTAATATTAGTCATTGGGTTAAATATAAATCTTGCGTTTATTAATTAATAATTTATAATAATATTATATTAAAAATAAGTAAAAACAATATTTGAATTTAATGAACCATATTATAGGCCCATGGGCTTTGGATTGTGTTGTGGGTGCATTTTAAGGCACTCCTTGCAATAGTTACTAGTTCAAATCCTTTGTGGGTGCTTACTTACAAAAAAAATGAATGATATTAATAAATTAATAATAGGTATTATATTATTATTTCTTAATTAATTATTTATGAATTATTTTAATATTTTATAAATTATTTTTAAATAATTTATTAGCTATTTATATTTATATTTAATTATAATATATTTTATTATGATATATTTTTTAAGGTTTGTGTGGTAGATACAGATAAAAATTTATGTATATCAATCACATTAATTAATTAAAGCTTTTTGGTGTATATCAACTACTTTGATTGTATAATTTCTCTTCAATAAATTATAGAAAAACCACTTTTTATATATAAATAAATAATTATTAATAATAGAGTAGATAATTAAAATTATCATTCCGAATACTTTATTATCAAATAATTACATAAAACAGAACATCAAAGCTGACAGGTCACGAGCAAATTCTTTGGAACAATATAAAACAAAACATTTATTTCATTGGCGAAGACTTAATTATAATACAAACCGTCATAGCTTACAGTCCAAGAGCAAGTTCTTTTCAAACAAGAAAACAAAGCATTGATTTCATTAGCCGAGACTTTATTATAATATAATATATATATACGTAGAACAAACCGTCATAGCTTATAGTACAAAAGCAAATTCTTTTCAAACAAGGGAGCTACTACCGTAGCGGTAGTCCCTGCCCGGGGGTGCAAATTCCAGGCTATAATTCCTGACATGTAGAACACATAAACCAGAAAGTTAACCAGGTACGCGTGAATCGTGTCAGTGAACGATGGTGCTGCGTGTCAGTGAACGAAGGGAGAACAGGGAGCAAAGAGGTTACACGTCTCAGAGAAAAGAGTGTTCTAACTTGCAGTCTGCATGCACTTCACGTGTCCTTGCAGCATCGGGACGACGAAGCCACCCTCTTGTCCAAGCTCCCACGTCATGGCTTCAATCTGCGGGACCTGCTCAAGAATCAAAGGTTTCAGAAACTACTGCCATTGCTCTCTGCTCCGACGTTCTCTGCACCGGCTTCCATGCCCGGACTGGCACTGGGACTGGGAGCTGACATCATTTCTTCGCCTCCAGCAAAAACAGAGAAGAAGAAAAACAGAGAAGAAGAGCAATGTAAGTAGCCGCGACTGATATTTTGCAGGGCTCCATTTCACGCTGAAACAATTGTAATGCAGGCTATGGCGATACTTCTATGGCGATACTGCAACCTGTCAGCCATCAGGTAAAACCCCCTGCACATCAACGTCCATCATATTAAATAAGTATTTAGAGTAAATATATACTGACATTACATAGTATTTTTTGACGAACTTAAAGCCTGCGACAGTTATGGACGGTACAAAAACCAGTGAATCATGGTATGGTGGACATCCTGATTGTTTGTTTAGTTTGACTTAGGAGAATTACGGTGAGTACTAGGGGCTCGAGGATTTAGACTATATATATTAGAAAAAAAAAAACTTGCCACAGTTTCTTATTGCCTAAGGCTTAATATCTAATAAGTCATATTGGTAATTTATCAAAATTTATGAAGAAAAGTAACGAATTGAAACATCTAAAACATGGATTTGAATGAAGAACCCACGGTTCATGTAATTATCTAAATGTTTTATAAGATATTCTCCAAAAGTGATGAAAATTCAATATCGTTTTATAAGAAGAATCCATTGTTTCTTGATATCACACAAACAGAGCATGAGTTTTATATTATGACTGATTATAAAGTAAGATGAGCATTTACCTCTGTTTCTTGAAGCGATGAAGGCATTGTGTTTCTGGCTGTTTGCCAATACTGTGGTCACGCTTCACACAAAATAAAAATACATCTCATCAATTCATTACTATAAAGAGAATAAGCATCGAGTTGTAAATTCTCGGTTTGATTATAGCCCAGCAGAAACACACATTGCAATTTATCATCGCACAGGCTGAAAAGGTATCAACAAGCATGAAAACGCGTGTTGCAATTTATTATCGGCCAGGCTGAAAAAGTATTCCCAACGAAGAAAACATTGGGGATTGCAGACAAAAGACAACATTGTTGAAAGACCAAGGCATTGCGTTTCTGGCTGTTTGCCAATACTGTGGTCACGCTTCACACAAAATAAAAATACATCTCATCAATTCATTACTATAAAGAGAATAAGCATCGAGTTGTAAATTCTCGGTTTGATTATAGCCCTGCAGAAACACACATTGCAATTTATCATCGCACAGGCTGAAAAGGTATCAACAAGCATGAAAACGCGTGTTGCAATTTATTATCGGCCAGGCTGAAAAAGTATTCCCAACGAAGAAAACATTGGGGATTGCAGACAAAAGACAACATTGTTGAAA
>APFE030970116.1:0-22828 GCA_000404065.3 Pinus taeda
ATTGAAAGTCTTCAGCCAGTTTCCGGGTATTAGCTTTGGGTCAATTGTCACCAAGCCATCTGCAGTGTCATTATGTGTTCAAGAGATTTGTACAAATAAACTATTCACCTGCAAAATATTTGTCATCCATCATTGACCATCCCTGAGTTAGTTCTTGCCAAATATATTTTTTCAAAATTGATCTATGATTTTGTGTTATGGGCTTGCCCATGACGGATTGCTTTCTATCGACTCCAACTCATTATCTAGAAAGATGATCTAGAAATTGTTAGTACCTTGGAATTTTCATGCCTCAATGGCAGGTTTCTCGCCTTTGACGACAGGTTGCATCATCGACCTTCGATCAAAGGATTCTGTGACGTGTTCGACATCGACTCATTCATTCACATTTCATGGATTGTACTGAGTACTTTGAGGGCCATTGACATTACTGGTGGTTCCTCTCACACTTGTTAACAGTTTATATCATTGACTGGTACTCAAGTGGTTTCTACCATGTTCAACTTCGACACATTCATTCACATGGATAGAATCGTACTAGTTCGAGAAGCAGAAATGAAGACGCTAGACCTAGTTTCCACCATCCAGGCTGGGAGGAATTTTGTTATCCTTATATAGTGGACTATTCATAAACAGATGGATGCACCCATACTGTGTCCATATGTTCCTACTTGTGATGTAATACAAAATCATTCCTATATTAGAGCAGTTTTAGATAGTTAATCAGTTTTGATCTGAGTATGGGAATGCCTACCTCAACGATGATATTTTCACATATATATATTTTGTGTTGAATGTTTTTACAAGTTCGACCGGGGTATCCACAAGAAGATCCTTGAAATGATAAAGTCCTTCACTCTTCATAGATGATCAAAAACCATCCTCATTTACTACAGACTTCGCACTTTAGGGGGCAATCTGTTACAAAAAAGATTGTCACCATGACTTTCTACAGTTTGTGTGAGTCCATCAACACTCATACATACCTCCTTTGCAAGTCTTATGCCTCAGCTCTTCATGTAAAGCCTTTAAAATGGGAGAAAGACCTTAAAAATATCTCAAATCCTGGTTTCACACTTTCTCCTAGTATTGTCTGTGGTGTCGCACCCAATGGTCATGTTTCCTGCGAACCTGACTGCTCTGTCTATTGAGTAATGGGTGCGAACCCCTGTAAAAGTTAAAAGGCATGAGTTCATTCTTAAAAAATCATCTTGGGTCACTTCTAAACACTTCTAGAAGGAATATTACATTGGAAAGTCCGCTCCACCTTGGTTCATCCATTCCATAACTAAGTGAGCTAACTCCATGATATGAGGTGCTTATCCCATTGTAGGAGGAACTTATCCCTTCAATGGTGGACTTGCAACTTCCTCGATTTGCACTATAAATTCATGCATTGGACTGGTTGTAGTGGAGGTTGAAAGTTGAAGATTCTTGAGGGTAATTGCTGTTGAAAACTAGACTTCCTTTTTGAGCTTGTGAGAGGAGAGATCACATACCTTTCATGTCATTTGGGAAGTGAATGAGGCTTGTCAAAGTAGAGGAGACTCCTGCTGGAACCTGGAAAGAACTTGTGCAACATCAAGGAAAACGTTGTAAGGTTCTTTTATTCATAAAGTTAATACAATCAAGTTTGTTTTTCTCAATGAATTGTCTATAATGGTTTATTTTATGAACTCCTTGATCTTCATAATGAACATGTTTTATTATACGCAGGTATGTTTTGATGTGTGTTTATTTGTGTATGCAGGGTATTAAAAGGGAACTGCTTGAAGCTATTGGGATAAAACTGCCACAAACAAGTGTTGGACCGAGGTAGGGTCTGTTACACCTCTTAGTATTCATTAATGAATTGAAACATGTTAAGAGAAAAGTAGATTTGCTTGTGCTCTTTGTTGCTAGATATCATTTGATACTAGGGAGATTGGTCTTGTCCGCAAGAACAATTTATCCGACCAAGAACTCTCTATACTCCATTTCCTACCACTAGTTAACCTTGGGAATCCATCTCTATGGATTACATGTCAAGTCTTCCTTCTACTAAGCATGGAAATGACTGTGTTTTTGTGGTCGTCGACATATTCTCAAAGATGGCCATTATGGCGGCTTGCAAGAAGAGTATCACAATAGAAGCCATTGCTAAACTCTTATTTGAATAAGTGTGGGTACACTTTGGGATCCCACAACCTATCATCTTAGATCGGGACAAAATGTTCCTTAGTACATTTTGGTCTAGTCTCTAGTTGATGTTGGAACTAAGCTCACTAAATCCACAGCTTTCCATCCCCAAACGAATGGCCAAACAAAGGTCATAAATAGGATGATCGTAGACATTCTACACATGTACAACTCAAAGCATCCACGCAAATGGGATGAGAGCCTCCCCTATGTCAAGCACAACTACAACTGGGCTCTCCATAGCTCGATTGGCCACAACCCTTTTCGAGCGGGATTGTGATTCCAGCCACTATGTCCCATTGATGTGGTCATACCATTTGTAGCAACTCAGGAAGATTCAGATCATGTCTAGTCTAAAGCTGACAAGGCAAATAGATTCATTGAGAACATTCAACACATCTTCCAACAGGTCCATGACATGTTGGACAAAGCCAATGCTAAGTACAAGCAGTGGCATGATCAACATCGGGTGCTACACAAGTTTCAGGTGTACGAAAAAGTTTGGCTACATTTGCAGAAGGAGTGCCTCGCTGGGCCTCATAGAAAAGTTCACCTGCTTCGATATGGGCCATACACCATTAGCAAGGCTGTGGGAGATAATGGATTTGATCTCAACATTCCCCCATTCCTTGGCCTTCACCTAATGTTCAATTTGGATCACCTTTGGCCATACTTTCCACCATTACTAGACACATCCAACATTGCAGAACATCTCACACCAACACAGTTAAATCTAGACTACATGGAACAAGCTGCGACTAATTGGATCATGGACACACAGATCAAGAACACTCTCCAACAGAAGATCCAACTGTATCGAGTTTTCAAATCCGACCAACTCTTGCACCAAGGAGAATGGCTCACTAGGGACTAAGTTCAATAAAAGTTTCCTCATCTCATGGGGGAACTCAACGCAATGGAGACCATTACTTCCTAAGGGGGGGAGGAATGATCCAGGTGGATGTTGGTGGCCACCCACCTATTCCATTTGGACCCTCACCATTGAGATATCATTTTTTTTCTTCATTTTCCTTAATTGTAGCACAATTTACTATTTTAGGCAGTTTTTCGGGCCCTGAACTTTCAAAGCCATTTTGAGGCCCTAAAAACATTTTTTTTGGTAGTATTCCTCTGAGAAATTTCATTGAAATCACATTTTTAGTTGTATTACTTGGAGATATCTTTCCAATAAGGTATCATGCGTGCCAAGCAAAGATAATATGACCAAGTTACGACCCTAGGAAGTTGGTTTCCCAAATAACCGCAACGAGGCCCATAAAATCTTGGTGTTACATCTCCTCAGGTTAGGGTTATTGTTGTTTTGGATTTTCTCTTATTGTTCAATAATAAAAAGGCCCTTGAGCCTCATTGTGATGCAATTTAGAGGCATGTAGCTGCCACATGTCTTCTTAGAGATAAGCTACCATCACCCGAGCTACTCCTATTTCCATTTTGTTTGTAAGCGTATTTCATTATTTGATATTAATGAAAGGAAGTGTTATTTATGTTGCATCTTTGTATTTATCTTTATATCTGTAATTTGTTGTGTTCTTGTTTAAATTCAGATCATTAGACCTAGCAACAACAACTTGCAATAGCAATTTCAACCCAACAACTGGCAGCAACAACAATAACAACTTCAACTTGACAAAAGAGGCTTCGATCTCCTAGAGGAGTCCACACGAGAGAGGATAGATAGCCCAAAATTTCGATCTTGAAATTTTCTTCCTTCTTCTCCAAATTCACACTCCTTTTAGCCTCCTTTACAAATTTCACACTTTTCCAACTTTTCTTCTGGGATATTGAACTTGAGTGAGTGAGTGTGAGTGCTCCAAATGAATTTGAACTGCTCCAATGTATATAGGATTCTAGTGAGGTTGAATTACCCAGTTTGAGGCTGACTTGGTGTGGAGGTGAAAAATAACTTATTTTACTCAATATTAATTCTTTTTACATGATTCAAAAGCCCAAGAAGGGTCTCTTTTAATGGAGAATGACTCTAGTGACTCAGAATAAATCCTAAAATTCCTCAATTAGGATTTTGACCTAAAACATGATGACCTAAGAATGAAACCCATTATTTAATAAGTCATGATAATAATAATATTTTTTTTTCATTCTTTTCATAAATACATGCCATTGTGACTCAAATACATTTTATGAAGATCGAACCTAGTTACATTCTTCAACACTAGACAACTATATGTAAGGGAAAATTCCACCTTTTGGAGAGCCCATTCATTCAACACATCACATATTATCTTCCACAACTAATGAAGAAGAAAAATGCCAAAGTCAAAGGAGAGAGAATGAAGTAAAAATGCAAGAATAATACCAAAATTTTAACACTATTTCAGCTCGCACATTTGGACAAAATTTCTATGGAAGACAACCAAATTTTTTTAGGTAATTGTAGGCTGAAATTCAACCTCTACTATAGGATTGAAATTCTAAATTTGACGATATTTGAAGAAGTTTTACCAATATTGACTTTTACTTTTGGAGGGGACTTGGAGGGCTTGACTTTGTATATTGGTGGTAGTTTTGTCTTGCTCTTTCTCTTGTATATATCTCATTTTGATATGATTCTATAAGAGAAGGATTATTGGTTTTGCACTGGCCTCTGGTGTAATTTATAGTGTCTCTTATTGTAATATTTTTGTTTTGAGCAATTGTATAATTTCTTGATGAAGAAGATGCAAGAAGTAATAATAATACATAATTTCACAAGGAATTATCAAGGAGAAGAATTAAGTGTTAAACTACATTGCACTTGGTTTCTCAACATGGTAGCAGAGCTAAGGTAAAGGAAGGAAGCTTGAAGATCACAAATTGTTGGCACTCTTGATTGAAGACATCATTGTAGCATCTCTCTCTCTCTCTTTCAATGGAAAATTACATGAGAGGTCTCTAGGCTTTAAGGATTATCCTTGAATGCATCAAAGGATATATCATCACTTTTGTTTCAAAATTATCTATATCCAAGGAAGTCAAGGATGGAAGTCATTACTCTACTCTTACATGTTCATTTGAAGATGAAAACACATGGATAATTGATAGTGGAACTTTATGGCATATCACAAGAGAATGTGGAAATCTAAACACTCTATCAAAAGGAAGCTCTTCTCACAAGGTTGAACTTGGAGACAAAAATATCTACCCAGTTAAAGGCATTGGATCTACTTCCATCGAGCTAGAATCTAGTGGGAACACTCATCTCAACAACATCATCTATGTTTCAAGTTTGAAAAAGAATTTACTTTATATTTCTTGACTAGAGATAAAGGCAACATGATAACACTTATTGATGACAAAGTGGTTGTTTCGGCTAAGGGATATAGTATATATAGTGCTAGGACTATTGGGATTCATGAGGGGAGGTTGTATAGAATTCTATGACCTCCTCCTCAATCTTTAATACACATTGACATCAATTCATGTGAATTGTGGCATAGAAGATATGACCATCTAGATTACAATACATTTCCATCCTTGAGTCAAATGGTTACATGTATGCCCTAATTCACAAGAAGAACATGAAGGAGTTTGTAAAGGGTGTTCTCTTGGAAAAAATATGAAAAAGCCATTTCTTAGCAGTGACTCAAGATCCAAGGAAATTTGGACATAATTTTCTTTGATGATGTATGTAAACCAATTTCAGAAAAATCACTTGGTGTTTATTTATACTATGCATAATTTGTTGATGAATATTCTAGAAAGAATTAGATCTGTTTTTTGAAGTCTAAAGATGAAGTGTTCGACAAGTTCCAAGAGTTCAAATACAAATTTGAGAATATGAGAGGAAAGAATATCAAGACCTTAAGATTTGATAATGGAGGTGAATATACATCTAAAGAACTTATAGACTTTTGCAAAGAAGTTGGGATTAAAAGGGAACTGATACTTCACTATAATCCTCAACATAATGTTATAGATGAAAGGAAGAATTGATCTCTCTAAGAATGTGTAAGAGATATGATGCATGCTCAAGATTCATATGGGGAGAAGCCTCCATGACCACAATATACATGCAAAATAAAAGGCCTTATAAAATTGTTGGTGACATAGCTCTAGAAAAAGATTTTACTGGAAAGAAGACTAATGTTATATTTTAAGCTTCTGTGGAAGTTTTTTGTAGTGTCATGATCCAGATTATCCACAATTTCTAGTTCATTCTGCCGACGTTTCAAACCCTAAAGGGGGTCCATCATCAGGACAAATCAGATAGAATATGAATGAAAGATTATTGAGAGAAGTGAGCCTTGCGCCTGGATATAAATAACCAAGAACCCTAATTTTATAAGGGCCAACACATGATTTTTTATTTTTAAAATTTTTAAAATTTTTTTATTTATAAAAGTTTTATAATTATTTATAATTAATTATTTAATTATTCATTATTAGTTCAGGTTTAATTATTTTAATCATGAACAAATAAGTTTAATTTATTTTATTTATTTTGTACCTCATTTATTAATTATTTTAGTTTTAATTGATTAATTCTTTTATTTATATTAAATTAATTAATTATTTGTATATTTAATTAATTAATCATAAGTTATTATTAATATTTTTATCTAGGCCTCTTTAATTAATCAAATAATTAATTAATTACTTTAATTTTCTTAATTTTTATTTTTATTATACTTTATAATTAAATGTTAATTTTTAATTATTTGATTATAATGACTATTTTTATTTAATATTCATTTTTTATTTAGAATTATAAAACTAATATAATTAAATAAATTTGTTTTCAATTAATAACTTTCTCCATTACATTAATTTAAAATTTGTAAAGATTTTTTATAATACTAATTTGCTCTAAGTTATACCTCCTTATTAGTTTTGTTTATTGATTAATATTAAATTTATAATTTCTCTCTTTGCTTATATAATTATTAATTAGAGATTAAATTAATTTTGATTAAACAAGTCATCCAAATTTTGATAGTTATAATATAAAATCATATTTATTTTTCACTACTCTTTCTGCATGCTTTAATTTTATTTATAATATCCCATTTTTTCTTTTTTTTTACTTTTAGATTGAGAGATGAGAATCTGTGATTGCTTATTTTAATTTAAATTAACCTTTCATAATCATAAGTATTTTCCTGGTTATACTTAATTATGTTTAATTTCATTTTTTATTTTTATTTTTATATTTTTATTAAGAATTAAATCATTAATTTAATTTAATTTAATTAATATAATTAATTAAATTAAATTAAATTAATTAATTTGCTTTAATTAATTAATCAAACCTTCCAAATGGAAGGCCCCTGTTTGTTCATATGCTTCCAAGGGTCCGGAGGGGTTTATTTGTGTGATCAGGGGAAGCCAATTTCCACTGATTTCACTCCCATTGTCCCTGTTGAGGTTCTGCTGAAATTTCATAATTTCAATGGCCTCTCTGATTTTTCTTTTATGCTAGTTGTCCTCTCTTGCAATTACCTTGGCATCTTCCAAACACATATGATGCTTGGTCTTGGACGAGTGGACGAGTGCTCTGCAAGGGCTGATGTATGGGATCTTTCATTCTTTATGTCAGCCACATGCTCTTTTAGTCTTATTTTCAGAGATTTCCCAATATAACTCTTGACACATGAGCAATCAATCGTGTACACTCCCTTGAGTTGTTGACGATCAATGTTATCCTTAACCGACCTCATCATTGGCCTTATTGCTCCACATGTTGTAAATTGAGTGTCTATGTTATTCTTCCTTAAAATTTTTGCAATCTTATCTGTAATCCCTTGGATGAATGGAAGGTAAACTTTCCCATGATTTTCTTTCTTGTCTTTAGGGGGACGCTTAGAGAGGGCCCTGTCCTGAGCCCTTCTTATAGCTCTCTTGATACTCCACTCCTTGTATCCAATGTTTTTGAAGACAGAGGTTAAGATCCCGTACATCAGCCCTTGCAGAGCACTCGTCCAAGACCAAACATCATATGTGTTTGGAAGACACCAAGGTAATTGCAAGAGAGGTCAGCTATCATAAAAGAAAAATCAGAAAGGCCATTGAAATTATGAAATTTCCGCAGAACCTCAACAGGGACAATGGGAGTGAAATCAGTGGAAATTGGCTTCCCTTGATCAAACAAATAAACCCCTCCAGACCCTTGGAAGCATAAGAACAAAAAGGGGTCTTCCATTTCGAAGGTTTGATTAATCAATTAAAGCAAATTAGTTAATTTAATTTAATTTAATTAATTATATTAATTAAATTAAATTAAATTAATGATTTAATTCTTAATAAAAAATAAAAAAAAAATAAAATAATAAAAAATGACATTAAACATAAATAATTAATAATAACCAGGAAAATAACTTTGATTATGAAATTAATTTTAATTAATAAGAATAAGATCTAAAATCTCTCAAATAAATATTAATCAAATTAAAAAAATTTAGAATTAAATAAAATTAAAGCATTAGAATGAAGTATGAATTAATTGATTTTAATTAAATTCAATTTGGATTATTTAAATCAAAATTAATTTAATTTAATTAATTAATTATATTAGAAGAAAGAGAGAAATTATAAATTAAATATTAATCAAATAAAAAAAACTAATCAAATATAAAAATTAGAGCATTAGTATTATAAATTAAAATCTTTATCAATTTTAATTAAGTTTAATGGAGACTAGTTAATTAATTGAAAAAACAAATTTATTTAATTATTTAATTATTTAATTATATAATTTTGAATTTAAATTCTAAATAAAAAATGACATTAAATAAAAATTAGTCAATTATTAATCAAATAATAAAAATTAATTTAATTTATAAATAAATAAAAATAAAAATTATAAATTAATAAATTTAATAAATTAATAAATTAGTTAATTAACTTTAATTGATTGATTTGATTTAATTGAATAATTAATTAATTAAAAGAAAGCTAAAAAATAAAAATAATTGAATAATTTAAATTTTATATTAATTAATTTAAATATAAAAATAATAAAATTTAAAATTATATTTAAATAATAAATAAAAAAATAAAAAAATTAATCAATTAAAACTAAAAATAATTAATAAATGAGTCAAAATAAATAAAAATAAAATTAAAACTTATTTTCATGATTAAAATTAATTAAACCTGAACTTATAATTGAATAATTAATAATTAATTAATTTTTTTATAAAACTTTTATAAATGAAAAAATTAAAAATTAAAAAAAAAAAATAAAAAATCATTTGTCGGCCCTTATAAAATTAGGGTTCTTGGTTTATTTATATCCAAGCGCAACGCTCACTTCTCTCAATAATCTTTCATTCATATTCTATCTGATTTGTCCTGATGATGGACCCCCTTTGGGGTTTGAAACGTCGACAGAATGAACTAGAAACTGTGGATAATCCGCATCATGACACTACACAAAAGACTAATGTTGATCACCTCAGAATCATTGGATGTTTGGTCTACATTCATATTCCCAAGGGCAAGATAAAAAGGTTTGATCTTGCAAGGATAAGAAAATATTTATTGGATATATTATTTCATCGAAAGCATATATAATATACATCAAAGAACAACATCGTATTGAAGTAAGCATAGATGTCACATTTGACGAAAGCATTGCATACATGAAGTCTAAATATATCCTGATTAACTATGATGAAAAGGAATGACTTGTATTTCCTAATGAAGATAGTCCAAGACAAATTGATTCTCCAAAACACTCAGTTCATCATCATGGAGAACCAGAAGGACCAAACGAACTTGTAGAACCTGTCATCATTCTAGAAACCAGAAAGAGACTTGCTTGGCTCAAAACAACTTTGCAAGAAACTGAATGACATTCAACTCCCATTAGAGAAATTTTGAGGTCTAAAATGGGCCTACTAAGGAATATTATAAAATAATAGTGGAAATAATAACGTAAGATTAGATTACATCATCAAATTTTAAAGGGAAAGAAAAAAATTGTTTTTTCAACTCATATTTTCAACTTATCTCCCTATGATTTTACTCAAATTTTGAGTAGGAGCACTCATTGGATGTAGAATTCAATTCTTCATCCAAGGAGTACCCATGTTGCATACTTTTGATGGGCCTTGCTACAAAAAAAATGAGAAATACATGAAAAAGTGTGATTGCAATCACATTTTTGATGTATTTATCATTTTTTATGTAGCAAAGTCCATCGAAAGTATGCAACATGGGTACTCTTTGGATGAAGAATTAAATTTTACATCCAATAAGTGCTTCCTCTTAAAATTTGAGTAAAATCGTAGGGATATAAGTTGAAAATATGAGTTGAAAAAGTAGTTTTTTTATTCTTTAATCTTTTTGCCTTTTTACTCCAAAAATGGTGAATTATCCCCCATGGTTGACATCATCATCTTGAATCCTATTGGTTCTTATAAAGTTGATTTTGGTTGTACAATTTTTTTTGGGGGCCTATTTTTGACCTCAAAATGTCTCAATGAAGAGGAAAATTAAGAGAAAGAAAGAGAACCAAAAGGTACTCTGGTTATGCAACATTTATGACCAAACTCATTGAGGAATAAACTTCTACTTATGAAAAGATTGTTGAACAACACCTATGGAATAATGTATTGATAGAAGAATATCAATCAATAATGAAGAATGATGTTTGAGAAAAATTTTCTAGACCAAAGGGTAAATATTTTGTGACTTCCAAGTGGGTTTATAAGATTAAACATTAAACTGATGGGAGCATCGACCAATATAAGGAAATATTTGTGGCTAGAGGATTCTCTCAACAAGAGGGAGTTGACTATGATGAAACTTTTTCTCCTACAACCAAATATAAAAAAAAATCTAACTCTTATCTCTATTGTAGCTTTTAAGGGATGGAATATACATCAAATGGACATGAAGACCACTTTTCTCAATGGTACAAATGGTGAAGAAGCTTATATTGAAAACCCTCAAGGATTTGAATTGGGAATAAATCCCATGCCTACAGATTAAAGAAAGCTATATATGGTTTAAAACAAGCTCTTAGAGCATGGTATGCTTATATCTATGCTTATTTAATAAGGGTTGGCTTCATCAAAAGTACTGCATAACCAAATCTATACATCAAGGTAGTAAAGAATAAACTAGTGATCATATTTCTATATGTGGATGACTTATTAATAAAAATTGTGGAGCATCTTATTCATCAAAGTAAGAAGGAACTAGAATTTGAACTCAACATGAAGGATCTTGGATTAATGCACTATTTCACAGGACTCGAAGTTTGGCAAAAACTTGGAGAAATCTTTATTGTTCAAGGAAAATATGCAATCAAAATTCTACAAAAATTTGGGATGATGGATTGTAAACTAATGGCAACACCAATGATCACCAATTTGAAGAAGCTGAGAAGTTCATAGTCAAATCTTGTTGATCTATAATCATACACGTAACTGATTGGTTCTTTGATGTATTTAGTGAACAACTGACCAAATATATGCTTTGATGTAAATACTCTAATCCAGTTTCAGATGGACCCTATACATGATCATCAGATAGTAGCAAAACAATTGAGACATCTCCATGGAACCATACATTATTGCTTGAGATATGTTGGAGTAAATGAGATTCAATTACTAGGTTATATTGATTCTAATTGGGTGCTAATGATGGGAGAAGTACTACTAGTTGTTGCTTTTGTTTGGGATCTGCTATGGCTTCTTGGATGAGCATAAAACAAGATTCAGTTGCACTAAGTACTGTTGAAGCTGAATATATGGCAGCCAGTGAAGTTAATCATGAAGTAGTTTGGCTTCATAAATTTCTTGCTGATTTGTTTGAAGGAGTGTTGGATTTTATCGTAATATGTTGTGATAATAAAAGTTGTATGAAGTTGTTATAGAACCCAATATTTCATGCAAGGCCGAAGCACATTATGATTAAGTACCACTACATTCGAAACATGGTGCATGATGGAGTTGTGAAGCTACAATATATCTCCACTGACAAATAAATGGTTGTATTGACAAAGTCCCTTCCTAATGGAAAGCATGACCATTTTTTTGACAAGCTTGGGCTTGTGGATATCTCCTCCTAGATTGAGGGAGTGAGGATGGAAACCTAGTTCTCCATGTGTCATGTACTCTGGATAGGACTAATAGTTGTAATTCAAGTACATGAACACAAATAGGGAGAATGGTATATTGGATAAGCATGTGACCAACATTCTTGAGTCATGTACTATTGCTAGGAATAATAGTCATATGTCAAGAACATTGACCCAATATAAGAATGGTCCAAAAGACTGACATTTCCTTGTGTCAAGCATTGTGAAGACATATTAGGAAATGCTCATGGAGTATATACTTTGGTGAACCTAGGTGGCGTATGTGCCTTGGAGAGGTGGTTGTGTGGTGTCCTATTGAATGCCTCCCAATATTATGCTCTAATCTAGTGGAGAGATAGGACTTACTTGCCAAGGCCTTGGTGATTTGAAAATGTTGGTCATGATGATGTTTATAACTATGCTTATCAATATGGATCCTTTCTTATATGAATATTTCAACTTGATATTATCCTATTGAGTCATTATGAATACCTCCCTAGTTAAGAGGGAGTGTTGAAGTTGTAATTAGGTTCAGTCTTCATAATGTAAATTTATCATTGATGTATTTATTATATTTATATGTTTGTCAAAGCATGTTTATATTTATTTTGAGCCAAAATAAAAAATCATTTGAGTCATGTCCCATTTGGACATTTGTAAGAAAAAAAAAAAAATATTTTTGAGTCATAACCCCACAAGATGACCAAGTCATCCCTCCTTCGATAATTCGGTCTAGCCCACCAAGTGGAACCTATTAAACCCTATTGAAAAACTATATATAAGAGACAATTTGGCCTCTTAGAGATTTCATTTATTCAACACATCACATAGTATCTTTTCCACCTAATGAAGAAGAAGGTCAAAGTCAGAGGAGAGAGAAGGATTTCAAAACACAAGAAAAGTACCAAAATGTTTACCCTATAATAGCTTCCACGTGTGGACGAAATTTTAGTGGGAAAGGACCACATTTTCTGAGGTAATTGCAAGTAAAAATTCAACCTCTATTACAAGACCAAAATTATGAGTTTGACCAGTGTTGACTTTGACTTTTTTAGGAGAATTGCAGTGATTGGCTTGGTATCTTGGTGGTTGTTTGGTCTAGGTCTTGGTCTTGGATATCTCTCATTTTGATATGATTCTGTAAGAGAATAATTGTTGCGTTTTCCCCTTGTGGGTTTTTCCTTGGCCTCTAGCTTAATTTTTGTTGTCTCTTGTCTCATTGCAATCTTTATGTTTTGAGCAATTGTTTAATTTCTTGATGAAGAAGACATAAGAAGTAATAAGAAGACATATAATATTCACATGTAATTATCAAGAAGAGGAATTAATCATTAAACTACATTGTGATTGGTTTCTCAACAACCTCTTAACTCATTGAGTTGATGGAAAAAACAAGCACCTCCATGCTTATATAGCACAACTATGATATTGATATAAAAAATTTTGCAATTCAAATTGCAATACCTATAAATTATTGTCATAAGAGGAAATTGTAGTCATTGTTCGGTGTGTATTATATTCTTTCCATGACTAGCCCCACGTGTAGGGGGGGCTTTAAGGGGGGCTGTAGCCCCCATCTATGGGGTCTGGGGTAGTGCCCCGAGGAATTTGTCTTTTGGACCCTATATTAGGTGAGTGGACCTACCTATGGTTTTGTGTGTGGTTTTTGCACATGGTTCCTACCTATGGTTTTGTGTGTGTTTTTCGCACTTGGTTTTGGGTATGATGGTTTTCTGCCCATGGAATTTTGTACATCCGGTCAAGGGAAATACGATTATGTTCTAATCTAGGGTTAATGGATTGGGGTTTATGGATGATTCAACATATATGTATTATAACATTGAAAGGAATATAATGAAAAATCAATCTGGTAGTCCCAGTTTTGGGTCCAAGGGAAAATCTATGTGTATATCTATTTTATGTTTCATTCTCTTGCCATTGTTTATTTTCTGTTTTTGGAATTTGTATGCAGGTAATTTTTGTACGTGGTTAAAACCTACATTTGGTATCAGAGATGTTTTGGCTTCAAGGGGATGCCTTTGCTGCTTAGGGGTTTTTCTCAGGCCCGTGGTAGAAATTGTTCAGTGGGAGATCTACGAGATTGATTCTTGACTTGGGATAGAGTCAAAGTTGACCAGGTTAAACAGTGATGGTTTTGGGGCACATGGTATTGTGCACCCATAGTATTTTTCCTGTGGTATTATATGTAATGGAGCTTATAAAAGGCTGGAAGGACTTCATTGTAATGCAAGACCTGGAGGTGAGCAGTGAAGGCTCACTTTGTTGGATTGGCCAGGGTTTTGGCCAAGGATAATGAAATTTCATTATGGTTGGGTTTTTCCCCGGATTTGGGGTTTTCGCGGATAAACATGTGTGTTTATGTGTTTATGGTTGTTGCTGGTTATTTTCATATTTATTCCTCTCAGTAATTATTTATGTTATGCAGTAAATTTCTTAACAACTGGTATCTGAGCCGAAGGTCTATTTGGCTGATAAACTCGTAGGAAAGAAGGGTTCCTGGTTCGAGTGGGAGTAATGGCGGAAGATGGTAAGTTTAGGGTCAAGAAATTTAACGGCCAAAACTTCTCGTTGTGGAAGATACAGATGAAATATTATCTGTATCAGAAAGATCTATATCTACCATTGGGCGGAAAAAAAAAGATGCCAATGGGTATGACAGATGAAGAATGGAACCTTCTCGATAGAAAGGCACTCAGAACAATACGGTTGTGCCTCGCAATGTCCGCTGCCTTCAACATTTCGAAGGAAACAATGACAGAGGTTTGATTAAGGCGTTGGAGAAACTATATGAAAAACCCTCAGCCTCAAAAAAGGTATTTCTTATGAAACAATTATTTAATATGAAGATGTCGAAAGGTGGATCTGTTGCAGACCATTTAAATGATTTTAATACTGTTACGAGTCAGTTATGTTCTGTAGGGGTAAACTTTGATGATGAAGTTAGAGCTCTATTATTCTTGTGCTCATTACCAGAAAGTTGGAATGGTTTAGTAACAGCCATTAGTAACTCTGTCTGGATCTGGTACTTTAAAGTTCGATGATGTTGTCGGTGCTATCCTTAGTGAGGAAATGTGATGGAAAAGCTCCGATGAGGCATCGGGTAACGCTTTGAGTGCAGAGTCTAGGGGAAGAAAAATGGAAAGAGGAAAGAGCTCAAGATATCACAGTAAATCAAGGCAAGGCAGATCCAAGTCCAGATTGGGGATAGTGTGTTGGAAATGCAGAAAGAAAGGACACCTAAAGAAATACTGTAGATCTCGAAAGGGAAAATAAGGAGTTGCACAACAAGAAAACAATCATGAAGCAAATGTGACAGGTAAGGTGTTACAAGATGCTTTGATTCTTTCTTTCGAAAATATTACTAATTCCTAGGTGGTAGATTCAGGGGCCTCATTCCATGCCACACCTGATAAGAAATACTTTCATGACTATGTTCAAGGAGATTTTGGACAAGTTCGTTTGGGTGATGATAAACCCTGTAAAATTGTTGGAATGGGTAAGGTTCTTGTAAAAAAGCAGAATGGAAACCAATGGCTACTAAAGGAGGTAAGGCATGTTCCAGATCTAAAGAAAAATCTGATTTCAACAGGGCAGTTAGGCGGTGAAGGTTGTGTGAAAAATTTCACAGATAAAGCTTGGAAGTTCACCAAAGGAGCCCTAGTAATAGCAAAAGGCAAAAAGGTTGGTACATTGTATTTATGCAATGGTATTTCTAACTATGTTATTGCTTTAACTTCCAAAGGAGCAGATGCAACATTATGGCATCATAGGCTCAAACACATGAGTGAAAAGGGGATGAAGATTCTTCATTCAAGGAATTTGTTACCGGGTCTAAAGAATGTTGATTTGGACTTCTGTGAGAATTGCATTTATGGAAAACAGAAGAGAGTCAAATTTCTCAGAGTTGGGAAAGAAAAGAAGAGTGAAAAATTAGAGCTTGTGCATACCGATGTATGGGGACCTACTTAGGTATCATCTCTCGATGGCTCTCATTATTATGTTACTGTTATTGATGATGCAACTAGAAAAATTTGGATTTATTTTATTAAGAATAAATCTGATGTATTTGATACTTTCAAGAAATGGAAAGCTTTGGTTGAGATTGAGATAGGAAAGAAATTGAAGTGTCTTAGATCAGACAATGGAGGTGAATATTGCAGTGAAGAGTTTGATAGGTACTTTTTAGAGCATGGAATTCATAGAGAGAAGACAGTTCCAAGAACACCACAAGAAAATGGTATGTCAGAAAGGATGAACAGAACAGTCATGGAGCGTGCAAGGTGCATGAGATTGCATGCAGGATTGCCTTTACAATTTTGGGCAGATACTGTAGATATTTTTGTTTATCTAATAAACAGAGGGCCTTCAAGTTCCTTGGATGGTGGTGTTCCAAAGGAAGCATGGATAGGTAAAAAGGTAAACTACTCTTTTTTAAAGCCTTTTGGTTGTGAGGCCTTTGTCCATATTGATAAAGAAAATAGAACAAAGCTTGAGGCAAAGTCAAAGAAATGTACCTTTATTGGATATGGTGTTAATGATTTTGGTTATCACTTATATGATTATGAAAATCACAAAATCATTAGGAGCAGAGATGTAACATTCAATGAAAGGGTCTTGTATAAGAATCACTTGCAGGAAAAGAAGCAGGAAAAAGAAACAAGGAATACACAGTTCTTGATGAAATCATTGAAAAAGTAAAGGTGCCTGAAAATAATAATAATCAACAACTACAACAACAAAAACCACCACAACAGCAACAAACACCCCAAACACCTAAGAGTGGTGTTAGAAGATCTACTAGGATAAGTACTTCCTGAGCGATACTCTCCTTCATTATATTATTTATTGTTGGCTGATTCTGGTGAACCCGAATGTTATGAAGAAGCAATACAAGTTGAAAGTAGGAAGAAGTGGGAGGTAGCCATGGAAGAAGAGATGGACTCCTTAATGCATAACCAGACTTGGGACTTATTTAGGTTGCCTGCAGGAAAAACTACATTGAAGAATAAATGGGTTTACAGGCTAAAGGAAGAAGATGGAGGAAAACAGAGGTACAAAGCTAGACTTGTGGTGAAGGGGTTTGCACAGAAGAAAGGTATTGATTTTGATGAAATATTTTCTCCTGTTGTTAAAATGACTTCAATCAGAAGTATTTTAAGTCTAGTAGCAGTTGAAGATTTGCATCTTGAGTAGTTAGATGTAAAGACAACCTTTCTCCATGGGGATTTGGAGGAAGAGATATATATGCAGTAGCCGGAAGGATATGAAGTGAAAGGGAAGGAGAAAATAGTGTGCAGGTTGAAGAAGAGCTTGTATGGCCTAAAACAGGCTCCAAGGTAGTGGTATCTGAAATTTGACAAGTTTATGTTTGAACAAGGTTATACTAGATGTCACTCTGATCATTGTGTTTATTTGAAAAAGCAAAATGATGGCAACTATACTATATTGTTATTGTATGTAGATAACATGATTGTTGCAGGTTCTAACATGCATGAAATAAATGTACTCAAAAGAAAATTGGCAAATTCATTTGCAATGAAGGATTTAGGAGCCGCAAAACAAATCCTTGGTATGAGAATAACTAGAGACAAGAAAAATCGTAAATTAACATTGTCTCAGAATGAATACATACAAAAGGTGTTGAAAATATTTAACATGCACAATGCAAAACTAGTTAGTACACCTTTTGCTAGCAATTTCAGACTTAGTAAGGAAATGTGCCCAAAGACCCAAGAATACATGGATTATATGTCTAAATTTCCATATGCATCAGCAGTTGGAAGCTTAATGTATGCAATGCTCTATACAAGGCCTGATATTGCACATGCAGTGGGAGTTGTAAGCAGGTACATGAACAATCTAGGAAAAGAACATTGGACACGGTGAAGTGGATTCTCAGGTATTTGATAGCTACCACAAATCAAGCATTATACCTTGGTGGTTCAAACATTTCCCTACAGGGATATGTTGATGCAGATTTGGCAGGTGACAGAGATAACAGGAGGAGCACTACAGGATATGTATTTACTGCTGGTGGAACAACTGTCAGTTGGGTTTCAAAAATCCAAAGTGTTGTTTCACTTTCAACAACAGAAGCAGAGTATGTTGCTGCTACAGAGGCTAGTAAAGAAATGATTTGGTTACAAAGGTTTATGGGTGAATTGGGTAATGAGCATGATATGGGAACGTTATACAGTGATAGCCAACGTGCCATTCATCTTGCAAAGAACTCAACATTTCATTTCAGGACTAAACAAATATAGCTCAAGTACCATTTCATACGATCAGTGCTGGAAGATGGAGAGTTGAAGCTGGAAAAGATACACACTAGCCATAATCCTGCAGATATGCTAACAAAAGTTGTAACCAGGGAGAAACTGAGAATATGCTCAGTTTCAATTGGTCTTCAAGGATGACGATGAAGATGAGAAACAGCCAGGTCCAAAGAGGAGTCATTGTCCAACAAATGAATTAGCGGTGGAGTTGCTACAAGAATCAATCCCGCAAATCTCTCACAGTCTCACCTCTCTGTTTCTCGCTTGGAGAATACACATATATTACACTTAATACAATGCCCTCATACAAAGAGAGGGGGTTGCCTTCTAGGTCAAAAAACCCTAAACTAAACATAAGTTCTACCGTTAGATCATCTGCCTAATGAACTGGGGGACCGCTGGCCCCTAGACCCCCCAGATGGGGGGGATCAACCCCTTCGGACCTCCACAGGGGGGACAAGTCCCCCCCGCACCCCCCCCATGTGGAGGGGTGTACAAACATCCTAGGGTATAAATGCAGCTGAAACAAAGACCTTTGAACAATCATGCTCCACGCATAACAGAAAATGATGAGAAGTGGAAAGATAGAGATCGAGAAATTTAATGGTCAGAGTTTTGAGTTGTTAAAACTCAAGATGGAGGATTTGTTGATGGATAAGGATCAATGGATCATGATAGATCCAAGTATTAAAACAACGACAATGTCAGCTGAAGACTGGGCAAAGTTGGATTAAAGGAAAAAAGTACAATACGATTGTGTATCTTATATTCAGTATTGTTGAATGTATCAGGGGAAGCTTCAACAAAGGCTTTGTGGGACAAGTTAGGTACTTTTTACTAATCTAAGTCTTTGGTGAATACACTGTTCCAACAGAAAAAGTTGTATAGCTTGAGGATGAAGGATGGAGACGCAGTGACAGAGCATCTGAAGGCCTTTAATACTGTTGTAAGCCAGTTGTTATCTGTTGATATAAAATTTTTAGATGAAGATAAGTGCATTAGTTTGTTGTGTTCTCTACCAGATTCATGGGATAATATGGTTTTTGAAATAGGTAGCAATGTGAATACCTTGCAGTTTGATGACATAGTCTCATCCTTGCTATTAGAGGAGACGAGACGGAAAAAGATGGAGGGCTAGAATGGTGATGCCTTGTCTATACGATAATGATCCCATAACATAAAGAAAAATAAATCATTAAGTGGGAGATCTAAATCTAGAGGGAGATATAAATCTCCAGGAAAACCTATAAAGGTGTGCTAGAGATGTAGAAAGGGAGGGCACTTCAAAAAGGACTATAGATATAAATCTTTTGAGAAAGGAAAGGGATTTTATGATGCTCCTTCTACAGAGGATAAAAGCATATCAGATGAAGGTGGGGATGTGTTCTTGGCTTCTTATTCAAGTACACATGTAGAATTGAATCAGGTGCACCCTTTCACTTCACTCCCCACAAGGAGTGGTTATATGAGTATGAAAAACATGATGGTGGAGATGTCTTCTTAGGGGATGAAACAAAGGTTTGAATCATTGATCATGGAAAAGTCAAATTGAAGTTGCAAGGTGGAAGGATTAGAACACTTGCGGGTGTTATGCATATTCTTGCATTGGCCGTAAATTTGATTTTTGTAAGAAAGCTTGATGATGCAAGTGTAAAAACAATGTTCAAGAGAGATACCTACAGCATGGTTCAGGGAACAATGGTATTGATATGGGGAGTTTGGATTGGAACTCTACACAAGATTCAAGGTAGCACTATTATTGATGAGTGCAACAATTCTGTGGTTTCTAAAAGTGGAGTAGAAAATCTAGTGGTCTCTAGAGAAAAGACCATGCTATGGCATCAAAGGCTTGGGCATATTGGAGAGAAGGGCCTTAGAATACTTCATGGTAATGGTATGGTACAAGATATGTCTAATTGGTCTCTGGATTTTGATTTATGTGAAAATTGTGTATATGGGAAGCATAATCGGGTGAGTTTCCCATTTGGTGCTAAGAGGGCGAAACATATATTAGAGCTTGCACACAATGATGTGTTTGGACCTGTGTCGATTCCTTCGCTGGGTAAGTCTATGTACGATGTATCATTTATAGATGACTTCTCAAGGAATACATGTATATATTTCCTTAGGAAGAAATATGAAGTCTTTGATAGGTTTTAAAAAATTTATGGCTCTGATGGAAAACTAGATAGAGAAGAAGATAAAGGTGTTGAGGACAGATAATGGTGGAGATTTTTGCAAGAAGGAATTTGATGAGTTCTATAAGATGTGTGGTATAGCACGAAAAAAACTACTCCACACATACCTCAACAAAATGGATTTGTAGAAAGAATGAACATGACATTGATGGAAAATGCAAGAAGCATGCTCAATGGTGCTGGGTTAGGACATGAATTCTGGGTAGAGGTAGTGGAGACTGCATGTTACCTGGCCAACACATCACCTTCAACAACATTGGAGGATAAGACTCCACAAGAGGTACGGATTGGTAAGAAACCCTCTCTTTCACATATGAGGGTATTTGGATGTGATGCATATGTACATGATCCAAAGGAGAAAAGAACCAAGTTGGATAGTAAATATGAAAGGTGCATCTTTATTGGGCATAAGGATCATTTAAAAGGTTATAAGCTTTGTAACCTAGAAACAAGGAACGTTGTATACAACTGCGATGTGCTATTTAGAGAGGTGAAAGATGTTATTTAACATGAATTCCTACCAAAGGAACCTCAAAATATAGAGTTTGAGCTAAAGGAGGAGGAATCAGACTCTACAGCAGAAGAGGAATTAGAATATGAAGGGCCACAAAATCTAGTTATGAGAAGATCAATTCAAGAAAGAAGGTAGCTAGAAAGGTATAGTCCATCTTCTTTCTATTCAAATTTTTCTTTATCAATTACTGATGATGATCCCATAACTGTCAGGGTAGCAATTGATGTAGAGGATGGTAAACTCTTGAAAAAGCCATGGTTGATGAAATGACATATTTGTGCAAAAATGAGACTTGGGATCTGGTGGAGTTACCGATTGGAACAAAACCCATTGGAAGAAAATGGGTGTTTAAGAAGAAGATGAATGTAGAAGGAAAGGTGGATAATACAAAGCTTGGTTGGTAGCAAAAGGTTATTCCCAGATTCTGGGAATTGATTTTGGTGATATATTTTCTCCTGTTTCAAAGGAAACTTCTATTAGATTACTTTTATCTATTGCTGTTGCTTTTGATTTTGAGGTAGAACAGATGGATGTGAAGACAACATTTCCTCGCAGGGATCTGGAAGAAGAGATCTATATGAAGAAACCTGAAGGATTTGCGGTGAAGGGTAAGAAGGAACTGGTATGCAGGTTAAAAATGTCTTTGTATGGGTATAAACAGTCACGAAGGATGTGGTATCAAAAATTTGATACATATATACAGGGAATTGGCTTCACTAGAAGAAAAGTAGATCACTATGTGTATTTCAAATTAATTGGTGTCCATGTTATTTATTTGGTATTGTATGTGGATGATATGTTGTTGATTGGAAATAATAAAGAAATTATACATGAATTGAAGACCCAATCGTCCTTCAAATTTGACATGAAATATCTTGGTGCTGCAAACTATATTTTGGGCATGGAAATTGGACGAGATCAGGCAAAAAGGAAGCTCTGGTTAAACTAGAGGAAGTATGTCGAGACAATATTGCAAATGTTTAATATGCAGGATAGTAAATCGGTGAAGGTTATGATCTGGATTTAAACATGAATGCAACAAATTACAGAGATAACCATAAACAAAGAGATGCAATGAAAACAATAATTCATTTCATTAATGTAAAATACTGAAATATGCTTACAAATAGAAATGGAAATACACCAGCAAGGGCGATGGTAGCTTATCTTTGAGAAGAGATGTGGTGGCTACATCCCTTTGAACTGCACTACAATGAGGCTCAAGGGCCTTTTTATTATTGAACAATAAGAGCAATCTCTAAACAACCAAAACCCTAACTCGAGGAGATGTAACACCAAGAGTTTATGGGTCACATTGGGGTGAGTTGGACAACCAACTTCTCGGGTCGTGACTTGGTCATATTATCTCCATTTGACGTGCATGATATCTTGTTGGAAATATCTCTTCGAGGACTATGACAGAAAAGGTGATTTTGGGCAGAAAATAGCTAGCGGTAGATTTCCAAAAAAACATCATTTAGGGCCTCAAAACGGCTCCAGAAGTTTAAGACCCGAAAAATTGCTAAAAGTAGTAAATCGTGCTACAATTAAGGAAACTGAAAAATTGAAAGAAGTAATGGTGGGGGGCCAAGTGGAA